>CM061047.1:48339284-48582248 GCA_030762985.1 Adelphocoris suturalis | reverse complement strand
CAATTCTTACATTTGGGGAATGAGTTTAGAAGTTTTTTTCACCGGCTCAATCTTCACAATTATGTTGAGAATGGCCTTAATACTATAGATTTTATTTACATCCTCATTTTTGTCGAAGGTTAACATAAAGAGAGGAAGAGGTTACCATGACCTTAATAGGTCTGTCTGCTTTGTCTTGATATGTGTACCACTGTTTTTTATCTGAACGTAGTTTGTCTGTAATCAGTTTCCAATTGGTTCTTGTATCTACGTTTATTTTCCAAACGTTATTATTGAGAGCAGTGACCTTGTATTGCTCTCTAGGGATATTCAGTAACATATCTTTGAGGGCTGCGTAGCTCTTTAGCCCTACAACATTTATGGGTGGTGGAGGAGGGTCCTTTTTAGGCTTAATCGTTTCTACCTTGGTTACCTTGGTTACGTCCTTGTCAGTCTTAGTCGTGTTGGTAGGCCATTCAACCTCCGGAGAACGCCGAGCCTTACGCTTCTTGCGGGCCCTTTTTAAGATCCAGTCAGTTTCTCTAGACAATTCGTCTTCGTCCGTACTGTAGGATGTAGGGACGTTGGGTTGAGTTAATTCCGATGTCCTTTGTTTTTCCTTTTGATTTTCATTTAATTTAACAATATGATCGTTAGCTTGACTGAGGTAATCGCATAAGTCAGTTATAATAGAGTACAGATGATTAAAAGCATCACTTACGTTGGAGTCAGCGAAGGCTCTTGTTGTTATGCGATGTTGCAATAACTCTTGCTTAGTTTGATCAACAATGTCCTGGAGCGTCGTCTGCTCGCCAGCGGCGTCCGCCTTGTCAGTCATCCCACTAAATAAACATTCCCAAACGCGAAGCGAAACATCAGTGTAATAAACCTTTATCGCGGGAGGTCGCTCCGATGTTATTCCAACGAGCTCTCGCACAAGATTTGAAATGATTGATTTTTTGGCGCAAGAACAGCATTTTTATCTCAATCCTGAGGATAGTTATCGTCTGGAATACACGTAGACAAACACATACGTTAAATAAGAACCTACGTTAAAAATACGTGCATGCGTTAAAATCCGGGAATCGTTTCATTATCCCTCAAAGCGGATTTCCACGAAGAAAAATTTGGGAAATTTTCATTTTAAAATTCTTGGAGCCATGAAATGATGCATTAGCTTCATTTTCTACGAAAATTTTCTGATTGCAACTTAGTGCTGAAACTTTCATTTATACTCGTGATCATGTTTCACAAGAATATCCACCGTGCGTAACGGAGTGAAATAAACTATCTCGATAAATATTGTTTCAGTTCCTTACTTCACATTTGAAAATTAAATGATGCGGAAAAAATTTGCTAAAAGTTCTTATGAGATATAGAACGTTTCCATGAAATGGGTCGATAAACGCAATGATAGCATTTGGAATGAGATACAGTGTGATAGTAGACTGTTATAGGTCCGTGATATCAACACTTCCGCGCCATCAAAATTCACGTCTTCAAACTTATGAAACTAACATTAAATACAACAATTTCAATTGTTAAATATCTAGTCTGAGCTCTTTATGTCGTTAATGTACGAGCAGAAACAAATTATGGGATGAGCCGATGGTTTCTTCATTGGAATTACATGCCGGTATTGATGACGATTTCATCCTTTCGTCCGACTACCACTTCATCGTATTACGCAAATCGGTCATGAAAACGCGTTGCTCGTAGTTGTTATTTTACTGACACTTTTATCGAACAACCAATATTATTGTTTCCAGAGAATTGTAATTTGCCAATTTTTCACTCCCCAACAATCGTTCACCACCCGTTGGACAGCTCTAAATTTACTACACGTCACCCATCTCAAGCTGTCAACTTCCCACTCCTTCAACTCAAGTCTGAAGACTACTAGTCGTATCTACTTATGCAAAATACAAACATAATTTCTAAGCAATATCCCGTCCCGTCCATACAATCGTTCAAAATGGTGGGAAGGTGACTTGTCATAAACCGTTTTGTTTGGATTTATTTTAAAGTTTTTGGAATATTCCCAGGAACCAGGCTTGTTTCCAACGTTTCATGGTTGTTATGTTGGAGTTAATCATTGAAGTTGAGTCCAGGAGGCCGATTTGTGCCCAGTACCCACCTATGGGCCCGTTAGGACTGTTGAAGTAGCCGGTCGTTCGTTTTATCAGGCATCTTTTTCAACACCTTAACACCGTAACATTCGTCGAAGGTGACTGCTGGACCGTGCGTTCTTGCATGCAGCTTTATCTGTCGTTGCTGGGACTGAGTCAAGGAAGCTCTATGGTTGTTCATCCTTAGATTCAGTTGGGATGCCTTCCCCACATAGAAGCTCCTTGACTGATCATATTCGCACTTCTTACAAATCAGCTGGTACACGCACATCCGTGACTGGCACTCTGCTGACCCTTGGCACCTGTACGTGTGGGTGTTATTTGGGGAGGTGAAATCCGAGTCCTCAATGACCAAATCACAGAGTTTGCATCTTGGTCTTTGGCATGGGTGGAGACCTCGTTGTTGCGGATTCTCACGTTGGACAGCTGGATGCCGATGCGACAGTATTTCACCAAGGTTCTTTCCCTGTCGATAGGTCATCCGAGGTGCCTCCCGAAATACCTCCTGGGTCAGTGGACTGGAGTTCAATATCGGCTGGAGTTCCCTGAGGATCCCATTGATCTTTTGAGCACCATAAAAGAAAGTTGTTACCAGTGGAACATATATATATATATATATATATATATATATATATATATATATATATATATATATATATATATATATATATATATATATATATATCAGTTGACGTTTCAATGATTGGGTATTTTGTAAGATGATCGTTTGCGCTGGCAGACAGCGTTCCCCTGAATCAATCCGCCAATCTTGGGAAAGTGTGGAACCGAAAAATGCTATCGTGTTCATACAGCTGTGCCTGAGGAATTGCCCTTGATAATATGGTAATTGAAAAGTCTGCAATGAAATATTCATACTCTGGAACCATCAATATGCTGTGGACCTGACGTTAATAAAGGATTGAAATTGTCGGAGTTATTCTCATTTTACGGAATTCATCGTTGATACAGGTGATTGTTAAGAACTGCCCTCGTCGTAGCATTCCAGAATATTATCTATAACATTTACACATCAAAATTTAATGTTTGAAACTAATAATAATAGTTGTGAAGGAACTAGTATTGTAATAATAATAAGGATGTACTAAGTTTGTAATATGCATAGGAAATAAGACATTTCGGAAATCTTAACGAACATTTAACTAAAATCATCATGAACAAACATTAAGATCTTGTAAACGTGATTACCTACCTTTTAGTTAAAAATTTAATTTTACCGTAAATCTCGTCCAGTAGTAGTTGCTCTAGCTGTTAGGTCTGGCAACATGGAAGAGAAGCTCTCGTTTAATAAATTAGGACTAAAATTTCAAAAGATATAGGTACTCAAAAAATAGCCACAAATCGTTTAATTTAGTACTTGAATAAAGAAAAATGTTACATTAAAAGAACTATAAATCATTCAGAATCATTTGTTCACAAATGTACTTAAATCTCATTAAAATGTGCCCAGACACCTATAAAAACTTGAAAGAATTAGCATTCAAAATTTGTTAGTACATCAAGATATAATTAAGAAAAACATTTTGCCATAAAAAAAAATCTAATTCTGCTCAAGTTTCGATTATTTTTAGTTTAACACAAATACAATAAGTAACATAACTAAAATTCGCTCATACGGTGAAGCTACGTGACTAGAACTTTTTTAATTATTCAAGCCATCGCAATAAGTAGACTCAAGGTATTATTAAGACAAAAATTTTTTGCAACAAAATGTGGTATTCAACCATTTTTGTGCACACAATGTGCTCGAATTCCAATTACTTGTAGTTTAATGCAAATAAATAACATTACTAAAATTCTGTCATGTCGCATGACTAGATAGAACTCTTTTCAGTATTCAAGCCATTGAAAAAGTATACACCATTTTCTTTGGGAATCTATTATCTCGAGTTGTTTATTTCTCACAACAATACGAAACTTTCCCGCTTTGAGTGATGATGGTTCAAAAGGTGTGTCTGTGGCGAGGTTATCTAAGTTACTACTCGTTTGATAGTAAGTGCACGATTCTGGTTTCAAAAGTGAATATTACTTTGATATGAAATGGAACCGTAAAAGCTTCGTGGTATCATGATTCACTCTGCAATGTGCATTTAAAACAAACACCGTTGGAATCGTCGGGCATCAAACACGAATTTGTATTCTTAGCCTTGAATATCGGTCGATGATGTCATAGCGTTGCCACACGGGCTTGGGGCCCCCTGGTGACTTATCTCGCGTTGGCCAATCCGTTTTCAGCCCAGTCACCGATATGCTTGCCCTCCCATCGCTCTCATGATGTGATCATCGCCTCATTACCCCTAATCAATAGCACTTGTTGCTCGTCGCACACCTCAAAAACTCACTTTTTCCCCCTGCTTTGAAGAGCGCGCTTTCAACTTGTTTTCCATGTGACTTCAACAATAAATGCACAATTGTACAGTTCTCCCTACAATTACGGAAATGAGATCGTTTAGTTGAAGACTCCAACACAAAAAAGTTTGGTGAACTTTCAAGCAATATCAATTCTAGGGGTTTTTGATTTTGAATATGCTGAACACGAATCCGAAGCCTTTAGTTTTCCATCTCATAATGATTTCGAGAGATTGGTTGTTCAGTTTGTCCAATTTTTTCCAGTTGTATTCGGAAAATAATATGAAGCTCTGTTACCTAGTTTTCGATCCACTGAATCGAATAAGACCAACCACAGGTTGATACGATGCTTCATTACGGAGCTACAGCAGTGTGAAGCCAAAACAAGTTGTTTTCCCGTATTTTCCTTGTTATTTGTTCTATGTTCATAATGTATTACTGAAAAATCGAGATGTTTTCAATATTCTCATCTGATATCTGATCAAACACTACAAGTATACAAACCTTGGTAGTTTCAAATTTATGGTCGGCGATGGTGAATGGAGAGGTAATTCCAATAAATCGTGATATTTTCATTTTTGCCATGCTTTTTTCTCCAATCTTTTGGTTTAAATGTGCAAAAATTAATCTTAAAACTTCAACCTATTTCCGAGAACCTTTTCTTGGTCTATTCATCAAGATAGTTGTAAAACGCATTGGGCAGTTCATAATCCACTAAATCATGATCTATTCGCTAAATTGCAATTAATCATATACCATTCAGTTTACTGTATTTTATTTTACCAGCATTTAATTTCTTTATATATTTAGATTAGTAAAAGTCACTAATTAATCACGACGCATCCCGTTAAAGCCAGTGAATCTGCAAAACGAGCTGTTTGGCTCCCCGAGCTTAAGAAAAAATATTTGTACTGAATATAAAATCTCGGGATCTCGAATGAATCGAGAGAGGGAGGACCACAGTTGCCCTCAAAATTTCAACAAGTGTTGCGGTTGATGTTGAGTTGGTATATACTGATTTAATGCATCGTAAAAATCAATATGATGAATGAATGACTTAATTAAACAAAAGCACTTCGAAACGTTCGCCTTGTTAAGTAGGCAGTAGGTTGCAATTGGGAACCACTGCTTTATCTTTTGTTTCAAGGTTTATTCTCAAATACAATGCCATCGTAAGGCCCAGGTTGTACGGAGTTAGATCGAGTCTGAACAGACGCTGATATAACCAAGGGAAAGGTTCGTTTAGGAGTTATCCTTCTCCGGTAGTTCACGAACGCTCTTTGAAAAGGTGGAAGAAGGCGCTTTGCCATAATAGGACAACAGACATGATTCATCTCGGACGGTTCGGTGGAGGTCATGCCGGGTCAATGAGACTCAGTGACAAGAAGCCCCTCGCTGCCTTGAGCCACATCCACTGATCACTCTACCAGTAGGTTTCTGGATTCGCCGCTGCTTGCGGGCAAGTAGGTCAAAATCACTGTGCACAACCCCTATACCTTACAAATATCTGTCACTATGTGTCTTAGAGGTACCCTGTACACCTCTGAGCCCCTGAGATTAATCTCATGATTGATGTTTATACTCTCAGCGAGTGACGGAGCGCGGCTTGAATACCAAACTCACACAGGAAGAAGCCCATTGTGCTCTGGACGCGTGAGCCTTTCTCTTGGCAACAAGGCAGAAAGGCTCTTTCGTGAAAACATTGGCCCGTCGCAAAGTGCGCGAAATCGCGAAAACCTTAGGCAAAACTCTGGAAGTGCTCTATTTTATGTTTTTTGAGTGCCGAACACGGGGAAATTTTTTAAAAAAATGTGTTTTAGCCATGGACTAACTAGCCGAAAATGGAACGCGGGATGGGAACGAAATGTGTGACGGATGATTTTCACGTACAACCGAGCCGTTGGTAGGGAAATGGAATTTCCGCCATTTTAATCGCACAGAAATCGTTCACCATTCGTTGGAAAGCTCTTGATTTATCACGAATTTATTTCGTATTTTTTTTCGTAGTTTCATACTATAACTATATAAATTGATGTTATAAATGAATAGTAAACAATGACGCTTGTTTGGTTGTCACTTGGTTGCGCGACAACGCAATTTTCGTAGTTTCATACTATATAAATTGATGTTATAAATGAATAGTAAACAATGACGCTTGTTTGGTTGTCACTTGGTTGCGCGACAACGCAAACACATTCTGTGTTTCAATAATTTCGTCCGAAGTATGTAAATAGAGGTAACCGGGGGTCCAGGGGGCTTGCCCCCTGGCGAGGCGCGGAGCGCCGAGTTTTTTTTTTTTTTTTTTTTTTTTAATGCTTACAACAATTGTTTCAGAGATGTCATGTATGTAGCACCCCGTTTTAAGGTGCTGCGACATTGCGTCCGAACTTGACTTCAACTGCCTTAAGCCACCGAACCGGCGACCTGAGGGGACTTGTCGGACCCAACCGTTTCCGTCTTTCGTACCCCGAATCGGTCCTGTTAACGCAGAAAAATGTCATCACAACGCCTAGATTTTCATCGATTTGGATTCGGAATCCAAGTTTGATTATGAAATGGAAATTATATCTAGTTTAATATGCCAACAAAAGGCTAAGATGTCATCACGTGTTGCTGA
Organism: Adelphocoris suturalis; assembly: GCA_030762985.1. NCBI lineage: Eukaryota > Metazoa > Arthropoda > Insecta > Hemiptera > Miridae > Adelphocoris > Adelphocoris suturalis. The sequence continues at coordinate 48,575,156 of CM061047.1, read as the reverse complement.
TTAGTGATATAAAAGAGAATAAATTAATCAAATTGTTGTTTATCGCGAAGTTTGGTTGCAGAAATTTGTTTAGAAAAACCACTTCTAATCAGCTTTTCTCCCTGTATTCTCCCATTTTTTCGGAAGGTACGAGTAGGTATATTTATTTCTCGTCAGTAGAATAGATTTCTTCAAAAATGACTTGAACAATGGAAAATATTGAACCAAAATCTTTGTAGACTGGATTGGTAGTATTTTCAATCGTGAATACTACAAATTGTTGAATAAAAATATCATGTTATTTACTTACAGGATTGTAAATCACATTTTGCAGCTATGCTGGGCCTTTTTTTTTTTTTTTTTTTTTTTAAAGAAGATCGCACGACTTCTTTATTTCCTTTGGTCTTTGTACGACTGAACAGTAATTGAGCTGGCTTTTCAAATTGATTTGAACTTCAACACATCAGGCGAGCAAGAGTTTTCAATGTTGAATTTACTCTATTCATGTTTAATAGTCTGCCAAAACTAGGAGTTTGTTGCAATTTTTAGGGATGGTTAGTGTTGGCAACCATAATAAAATGTCGGTAGCCAAACAAATCGATTTTCCGTCCCGCTCTTTGCACGAGATGTCAAATTCCCGTCCATCATCTATCAATATTGCAACCCATGCTTCACTCGCAACACCCGTATAGCAACCCGTCAAGACATCCCCACTTGTTGCGAATTCCCGCCGCTAACAAACTGCCTGTTAGCAACCACAATAACAAAAGTTCGGGAACCAAACAAATTAGTAACGGAAGCGTTTATGAAGTAGAAGGATGTTTTGGAGGTTGTGACCTAGTCTATGTTGTGCGCCGGAACTCGCTGATAATCTAACGACTGCTCCCGTCAGAATCGGTCCAGCCGTTTAGCTGTCTATTAGAAACTTACTTAGATAGATAAATAGAAACAAACTTCTGAGTTTTATATATAAGATAAAATTAAATTTAAAAATGTTATTGTCAATTCCCTAAATTGTTCTATATGGGTATGTAGCATAATACATTATACAACATCTGCTGTTCTTGGGGCTAAAATAGAATTGATATTTCGTTTCCAGTTCGCGATTTTCAACGTATTTTTTCTATCCACTAGGATTTAGTTATTGTGTTCCATTTCGAAGAGCGAAGCTGTCCGCCTTGGTAGATTTGCATTGAAGGCTCTTCTCTTGTATACATTACGAGTCGGTAGACAACATTTTACAAGGACGTGGAGTTATTGAAAGTTTGTCTTCATCTTTGGAACGGAAAAAAAACTTGACTATCTGGTGGTTAGGTAATCACCGGCATTCCAACGTTGAAATAGATGAGCGGAATTTCATATGGCGAACTTGAATCCCGACTATTTGTTTCCTGAAAAATATACAAATTCATCTTTACTTGTTCCAAAGTTGTTGAGGAGCTCTATGACCGTTATTGATTCCAATGTGCCGTACATAATATAATCAGATGATGTTAATTAAGAATAGATTGCTTGGAGTTTATGAGTTGGAGAATCTCGAAGACATCTTTCCAAAAAGGTGCAATATGAGGGTTTCAGATGATTGGAAGTGACCAAGACAGCAGTAGATTTAGCCCTAGATAGTCCCCATTAGTTTCATTATGATAGAATCAGCGGTACGCTCTGCGCATGCGCGAGCGTTTGTTCTCTCTATATTTTCTTGCCACAGCTATAACTTCCACAATTTTGATCGGATTTCAATAAAATTTTCAGGAGTAGTGTGGATTTAGCTGTAGATGGTCCATCTGTTTCATCATGATTGAATCATTGGTAAGCTCAGCGCATCCGTGAACCTAATTTCCTTGTGACTGTCGATGTTGAACAGATTTTAGTCAGGTTTTCAGGTATGTTGCGGGGAAGGTCCTTTGAGATCCCATACGACATTCTTCATGATTGAATCAGCGGTACGCTGTGCGCATACGCGAACGTGATTGTTTTATTACAGTCATAACTCCGACAATTTTGAACGTGATTGGGGGAAAGGCGACAACAGTATTTACATAAATAGAAGATTTGCACTTCCTTTCATCGTCGAGGAAATATTTCATAGTGCCTACTAGCTGTAATGGGGAATTCCAAGAGTGGCCCTCATCCTTTATAGTTCATAAAAAAAAGTAGGTACTCACCTACATCAATACTGTCATCAATAAATATTGACGTGGATATGTCTTTTGGCTGGGGGTCAAGGAATTTTTCGCGACACTTTTTTTTCCCGACCGACACTTTTTTTTCCCGACCGGCACATTTTCTATTGATTTTCACGTACAACCAAGGCGTTACTAGGGAAGAGTAACTTCCATAGTTTTCATAGTAGGAAAATCGTTCGCCACTTTTTGGAATGCTCTCATTTTACCACGACATTTCATGACCTCTAAGCCATTGTAGTGTCAAGGAATGCTGATTTATTACTCTAAGTTATAAACTAATATTGTTTTGTAACCATAATGGAATAATCTTGTGAAAAGAAGGCACTACATGGTTGGTATACAAATGAGTAGTAGGTACCAACTGGTAAGCAGTAGGTACTAGACATATCCATGATCTTTTGTTTTTCCCATCAAGGGAGAAATTAAAACTACTTCTACTTCGGATTTATACCGTTAGGTACTTACTGTGAAAATGCGTATTAGTACCTACTCCAAAACAATCCCGTCCTGTTATTTTATTTGTTATGTACTGTTGTACTATTAGCTACCTTATTAATTCCCTTCGAATCTCTTGTGGAAGCATGACCCATGACGTTAACAACTTTCATCATATCTAAATCTCTTGTGTACGTATCTATGTATGTCACCTTTTCAATCACGCCTAAACGTATAAACTAGGGAAACATTGTTATTTCCTGCTAATTTTAGCCGTTGCATGGGGGTAGATAAATGGCGGGCTTTACGTTTTTGCCCCCGTGCTTTGTATTCCCCAAAAGTAAGAAGGTTTTAATATTTGGTTGCCTAGAACTCTCGTCTTGATCATGGTGGACCGGTAATTTCTGAAAATTTAATGGTGACATAGTGGGAAGGCCACGAGGAAGCTTCTGTACCATGCCTTTGGCAGTGTATTTTCTATTTTATTCCTAATCCTGTAGTCCTCAAAAATCATTTTAAAATGCAAAACACGACAAAAAGTTATTTTAAAATTTGTTAGGCATTTTTGATTAGGTTTCAACAATTTTTGTGAAGTGGTATAAAGGGTCCCCCTACCCCTCCATTACCATTAAAAACCATTCCAAAAAAGTTATACCTTTCTGTAAAATCGGATCTCGGAAGTCACGAGTCGTATCGTTTGAGCTAACAGATGGTTGAATGCCTAATCTTAGTTAAATGACCCACATTGCCCTTAAAGTGTCAATATTGTTGGTCGTTAATCTGATTTGAAGATCGTTCATTTTCCGACTCGATGGAAGTGATTTACGCCTAATTGCTAATGATGAGCACGTAGAATTGATTATTCTGACTAAAATGGCGTTGCCTGGCTCCTACCTTATCGCCGGAAAGAGTGTTGACTTCCTTTATCGCGCATTCCTTTTTCGTGTGCCCAATCTTACGTTTTCTGGCGCGATCGCCGCTTTATCTACCCACACCTTCCCGAGCTCCGATTCAGATTTATCCGTTTCCAGCGAACAATCGGAACGGACAAAGGTTTACGCTTAGTCGCTCCCGACCACCCGACGAAAGTGCCGTGTTGCTATTTTCGAGAGGATTTGATAAATATTGCCGGAAGTTGTGTTATGCCGATTTCTCTGTAATGCCGATTAAGAGAGTATGTTGAACTTCTATCAGTAGTTCAGTGAAACGTCACTTACATTGTTTGCATGCTCACAACCGTGAAAGAAATAGAAAAAAGTCCCTTCAAAATCATAATTTCCACTTGCTTTTTGTGAATTTGCTCTTGCGTTTGCTTTAGTCCGATTTCGATGAAATTATCAGGGATTATGCTGTTTAGCTCCTAGAAGGTCCCCCTATAAATTTTTTTCACGTCGAATCAAAAGAAGCGTGTGAACAGTTATTGGTCCAAATTTGAAGGAAACCTCGAAAATGTCCAATTCGCCCTTGGAAGGGGGAAACGAGGAACTACCAATCCTTTTAAGCGCTGCCCAAGCTCAATTCTCAACCTATTTATTTTATTTTCCCCCCTTTCATTAAGCATTTGCTCTTGGTTTGATACAGTTGGTTCCTCTGAAGCTAGGCTTTGTCAATAGAGGGATGACCTATTGGAATTGATCTAGGCCAACATGGATCAGCTGGTTAATGGAAATTATAGGAAAACGAGAAGGGAGACAGTAGATCTTATAAATATTCTGTTGGTGATGCTCTCAATTACGGTGGTTTAGACTAAATTCCATAGCCTTGGACCCTCCACTTGTTGGGATCCACTCATAGACATGATAGTCTTACGAATCAAAACCCGTCTGCTTAGGTGTGGCTCACAGTTATTTGTGGAAACAAAGGTTCCTTTAAATAAAATAATGTGTAAAATGACGATATCTCGATATTATTATAAATTGGTAGATTAGTTCTAATTTCAACCAATTGTCCAGCTAATTATAAGTTATATGTGTTATTTCAAGAATTGGATGACCTTGGGATATAGATACCTACTAACATTAACATACGTTTACATTTGCTGAGTCTTACATTCGCCCACACACATTTACACAAAGATACTATGCTATGACGATTCCGGCTCCTACAAAACTGATAAAAACCCACATATGTTTCATAAATTTAGCATTTCCAAGTCAAATTCAACCTTTCCCCAATTATTAGGGAATGACGCAAATATCAATAGGCACTAAAACTTATTTGTCTTTATGCTATTATAGAAATACACAGTAGGTAATTAACTAGGTAGGTACCTACTGTGAAATCACTTAATCATTAGTTATGACATCCTATATCGAAAGGCTCATAGGCGGGAGTTATGGGGTATCCCTGAGCAGGTAGGTAGACGTACCTTGCTTATTACGAGTCAACAATAGTAAAACGTTTGGTTGTTAGACTTCATTGATAGGTACCGTCATTTGTTCCCCATCACCGCAAACTCCCCATAGCTGAATAAAAATAACTCTGTAAGCTTACATCTTTGAGAATCCTTCACAACTCGTTGACTAAACCACCATAAAACGCTAAGCATGTACCACCCAAAAATAAGAGGGTCACTATTTTGTGACCGTTTTTCAAGTATCATTGTTTTCGTGTGTGACCGTTTTCCAAGAATGACTCGCGTAAAAACAGATCCTACGCTACTATAAGATCACCACTCATGCCCACGAGCCTTTTCGGTATAGGATGTCATTACTAATGATTAAGTGACTTCACAGTGCCTACGTAATTAATTACGTTCTGTGTACTTCTTTAATAGCTTAAAGATATTTAAGTTTTAATGCCTATTGATATTTATCAATATTATACTAACAATTGTTATACTACTTGTGCTATTATTATACTAACAATTGTGGAAAGGTTGAATTTGTTTTGGAAAAGGTTGAATTTGACTTGCTATACATAGCTACCCACAGTGGTGCATGATTCGATTGTGATAAAATATATGTATAGAAAACCAACTCGAAAAATAATTTTAGCAGCATTATTATTAAGATGTGGTAATAGAAGTAGTAATCTACTGATTAGTAGTTCATTGATGATCATCAGGGCCAAATGCACGCTCATAGTACACTCAATCGACCTCTCAAAAATCAAAATCAATCTGAAATAAAGGGAATCGCTACATTCGCCCTCAGTGTAGACAAGTAGTCGTTAGAAATGCCTTGTAGTCCACTGATCAGTTCAATTGTTGATCATTATGACCTAATGCCCGCATAGCAGAATCCATCAATCCTTCAAAAATCAAAATCAGTCTATCAACAACTCAAGGAATGTTTGCTCTCAAGTTTTGAAAAGTATGTGGTACCAGTTAGAAGTACGTACCTATAGTTATCAGATCATTTATTGGTCATCAGGAACGAATGTTCGCATTTATTACGCAATCGATCAATTAATTCTGGGATATCTATATTTGCAATCAGGTTTTAAAAAGTACTAGTAGTCAAAAGTACCTAGTAGTCTACCGATCAGTTCATTTGTTTATCATCAGGACTGAATGTACGTTCATCCAACAATCTTTCAAAAATCTAAATCAATCTATCAGAATCTAACAGCAATTCAGAGAATCTCAATATTCGCTCTCAGATTTTGAAAAGTAGAACCTACTAGTCTACAGATCAGTTCATTTGTTGAACATCAGGACCGAACGCAAGCTCATAGCGCAAACTATCAATCTCTCAAAAATCAAAATCAATATGTCAAAATCCATCTGCGATTCAGGGAATCTCCATATTTGCTCAATTTTACTTACATCTTTGTCCATGGATGTTGTGCTCACTTGGCATCCATTTTTAGAGGCTACCAACAGTTTTAGAGAAAACATTCGCCATGCGTCCTGAACATATTTTTAGCATATTCTCTCGGCTTCTCCGTAACATAGATCGGTAGGAACTGACTTTCATTTCATGGTTCCGTTCCATTGTAGGCCATCACTCGTTCCTCATTAACAGTCCCGTTGGCACGGTTGTTTCACATCTATTGCACAGTCCTCCCTCAATCAATCTTCTCTTAAGTACAATCGTATAGGTACTTGGGTGAAATGTCGTAACTGTCCGATCAAAACAATAAACAACATTTCCATGACCCGTTGCTTATTAAATAAGTACCTACGTGTTAACGAATTCAATACTTTCCATTTAAGAAGAATCATAAACTCCATTGCCAGCAACATTTATGAATCATATGCAGAAATACGTAAAGATACCGAAAGGCGGAATATTCCGAGTCTCAGAGTTAAAAAGCAAAATGAAATGGAAAGTTGTATTGCCATCAATTAATTAAGATAAATTGTTTGCCAATTAGAGAGGCACAGCCCACGCAGTCAACGGGCCGGAAAGCGCATAGCGAGCTCGAAATTTTTTTTAATTCATCCTAGTTAACGAAGGTTGAAAAAACTTAGTATTCATTCGAAGACAAAATCACACTCGAAACCCCTAAAATCAACATTCTTACTTTAATTTTACAATATTGGGCTTTCTGAAAAATTTATTCACGTGGCTCGTCTTTGCATCACCCACAGTTTTCACCCCATTCTGACGAAGTTTTAGTTATTATATAATTTAGATAATATACAGTTCAGACTATTTAAACTTTAAACCTTTGCTATGTATATACGTATAATTAATTACCAGGGTTTGGATAAGGTTAGCCTAAAATTATTGCATTAAATTCCGATGAATCCTCCGCGCATGTGCAAGGTACTTGTAGTTCTTCCAACATTCCCCCTAGATGTTGACAATGTTTATTCATTAATTTATTTATAATTATTACTTTATAATTATTTATTTATTAATTATATTATGGGAAAGCCCATTTAACAAAATACAAATGGTTACTTGAATACAATATAAGATAAAGGAGAATGTAGGTGCAACAGAAAACCAATGTACTAATAGATGTGGCTTCAGTTAGTCTTTTTTTTTTTTTCACGGCCCTACGTATTGCATTCGGGGCAATAGTAGCATAGCTACTCCTAACAACATATCAATACTCCGCTCAAATGTGCAGGGTAGCTTTGGTTTGATCTCTTGATGGTTGGGTGATTCTTCATTCAAGATTAATTTCTTCCCTACGTTGAAATGAGGTACGGAGCCTTTCTATGGTAGTTATAATATAATTATATTGTGCAGAACCACCCTGATCAGCTGAGAATCCTTTGAGGTTAATTTTTTCCCTAATCGCCCTACTAATCTGGAATTTGGATCGAAGCTTCTCTGAGCAGCAATGCGTCACAAATCAGCTAAACTGTATATAAATCATGATATAAGCTTCATTCGCCATCATTAATGGACGATGTCGCGTATATAAAATATGTATTGAGCCTCAGGTCTGAAAAACGAATTTACTTGTTTTTAAAAGTACAATCCATTCCAATCAAATTCGGTACCTAGGATAAAATCCAGAAAAACAGCATCAATAAAATTGTAATACTGGAGAGTAGGTAGTGTGGAGCTTCACACACTTTTTTTTTTTCCTGCTCTAGTTGTTTTATTGTGTTTACGTATTATCTTTTATTCGCATAAGTATTATTGTAATTGGAAAAATGTGGACATTCAAAATATGATCTACGCTAAAAATAGCTATAGTACTATGATAAAATAATAACCTAATTAAATTTATGTTTTTGATTCATTTTCAGCTGGACAGTCTTTTTGGCCGTCCAACCAAGGAGAAGGGTGGAAGAGGGGGCGGTGGCTATAAGCCACGCCCCCACTCCGAGGGTGACATGAACGAACATGAAAGATATTTGGAGGAAGAGAAATTCATCGAAGGGCTGGACGAGAAAACCGTCAACGACAAGCTCGAAGAACTATTGGTAATATCTTCAACTAACTCAAATACTACCTACCTACCTATTCTTTATCACTCCTGACCTACATGCGTAAAAACATTATTCACATTCACTAGCCACATTATTTGTAGTAAGAAAGCTTCAAAAATTGTGAACTGAAAGTAAAATGATTTGGGAACCTAGTCGTGAAAAAACTTTAAAGTTATTTTTTCTTCTTTAAAATTCCAAAAACTACGCAGGTAAGTGTATACGTCCTTGAATGCGGTATTTCAACATAGGTACAGGTCCTGTCTGTAACAAATTCACTTTTTTTTTTTAACCATAATGTTACTCAAGCCTTTCAATATTTGATAACAGTGAATATTTTAGCGAAATCAAGTAGACATAGTGATTAATAACTACAAATCAGTTTTATGATCGTTCGAATTGCAAACCACTCCATTAATATGCACTAATATTTCATTTATTCACCACTTCTCACGTCTTTGTAGAGAGGGGAATTATTGAATTTTTATATTCGTGCATCATCTTCACTAACCGCTATTTAGAAACATCTCGATTTATCTTAAGTTGACGCTACCACCTGCTGTATTTTCTATTCCATAAAATGATGAAATTTCTCTGTCTAATTATCTTGGATTGGTGATGGAGAAGTGAAGATTCATCTGTGTAAATTTCTCTGATAACGAACACAATAATGTTTTAAAGTTTCTCAAAACACTCGTTTGACTAAAGTAATAATACGAATATTATTAATTAAACAAATATATACTTTATCAACAATAACAATATTACAGTAGTTATGGAGCATAAAAACAGTTACCGACTCCATGAAATTATATTTATTTACATCATTGTTTAATGCTTACAGAATGAAATGAATCTCTCCGATGAAAAGAAGCAACCTCTCCGCTCGATGCCCTTAGAAAACAAACAGAAAATGCTGATATCGAAAGTTAGAGTAAGTGAAGCCCACACATTGTTCTTATATGAACTTGATCAGTATTGCAACTTCTTTTTCCCCTCTGATATAACTGCGAGAGCTCAGGTCTTATTCAAGTATTGTATAAATATCATACCTTGTCTTGATGAGCAATTATTTGTATTGAACAATCAATTCTGAAATTTGAGAACTTTTTTGTGCCCAACAATTTACAACGTTAACTTTAAGTATATCAGCTTATCCCAAATGATCATCTGCTGTAATAATCAATAATTGTTAACGGTGTTGCCGGCAAACATTTTAGCGATTTTCGTCCTTAGGTAATTGTAGGCAGGGGTTATTATTATATGTTTGCTTATATGTGTACATTCATATATACTTGAGCTCAGTCTCATGCACAAGATTCTCTACCGAAGTTCTAATCTATCATAGTCCCGGGTTTCTTGTGTGATTCTTGATTTAATCCCCCCTACCAATATTACCACAATGTAATCAGATATTGCCTAGATGCGCTCACAACACGTTTGCTTTGTTATTTTGTATATGAAAAAGCATTGGATTCCTGAGTTAAATTCTTAGTCACAGAGGAAACAATGGGTCCGTAGAACAGACGTTTCAATTCACATGAATACCAACGATTGTTTCATTTCATATAGCTATTGATTTGATATTATATTGTAGAAAAAGTTTGCATAAGTACAACAAAGTAGAATATTGAAAAATACGTGTGCCTAAATTCGCTTAAATAGCAATTATATGTACTTCTTTGTGGACCTCTTCAATTTGTGGAACTCCATTATGAAAATATAGGAATGGGGGACTTAATTAGGAAATTTTAACTTCAAGTCTCCCATTCCTATATTTACATTTCAATTATATGTGCTCAAAAATGGAGAACGGTTGCCTTAATTTTGATGTCACGTTAACGGTGGTTGGGTAACGCGATATTTTCCCCCCAGCTGTCTTGTTGTCTACTGGTTGACTAATCAATTTCTTCATTTCGATATGAAACGCCGATTTTCAATCCTGAATTCGAATTTCATGTTAGTTTCAATACAAATACGGGCTAATTTCTCATTTTTAGTTTTCAATTCGTAAACAGGGGATGGATAGTACCTAAGCCTCAAGTGTGGAACACCGCGGTTTAGTTGCACTTATAGGTCATTAGTCGTTACGAACTTCATGTTTTTTGGTTTTCCGTTGGGCAAATTATCAACAAGTATGAAAAAGTATTTATCTCTATGACAATGAAACAGGATTTTACCTGACAAAATCATCAGTGAAGGCAGCACTTCACGCAATGTTCACGAGAAAATAGCTGAGAGTTCAGGTAAACTAAGAACAATACTGCGAAGAAATAGTGTCTTGAAAATCAGTTTTCTCATTTAAAATATATGTGAAATAATACTAGAAACAAGGCTCTAATCGACCAAATAGAGCCTGAGCGCAAAAGAACGGAACTTTTCGATCGAGTTGAAGGCTAGTAAAGCTGGACAGCTTGGCGGACTTCAGATGGCACATTCGGTTTCTACGCGACTTGAAACGTAAAATAAGTAATCAAGTTCGAGGGGTGTTCAAAAACCTACCCTCAACATCAACATAATTAGTTGGTAATGAGGCATTTGAAAAGAAAAACTATTATATTTACTTCAGCAGAATTCGAGTAATTTTGAGGTGAGGTAGCAGTAGTGTTACATTTACAGGAAGGTTAGGCTGGTGTCGTGTGCCTTTAGGTCCCCAAACGGGTGACGTTAAATGAGCCATTCTAAAGTACGACGTTGCTAACGTCCCCTCAAGGTCACGTACTCTTGGGTACGTTAGGGTGACGTTGAGGGCACGTTAGTGGTCTCCCAAAAACTCTCTATTGGCCCGTCTAACAGTTTTCGTTATAAACACTGCAACGTCGCTTGGCTCAGCCCAGCTCTTCCAGATGCTATGATTGGGAATATTTCAACCTTGAATATCCTAGAAACTAATTTGCTGGTAACTGCTCATAGACGTGCAATCGGGGTTTATCAGAGCTCTTACACCTCCAGAGCAGTCCTCTACAGTTTATTGATAGTGCTCTAGGTGATGATCATTAGATTTTCAACAATACTACTCCACGGCGGATCAGGGGATGGCCGCACAATCTTGGTGTTAGCACACCAAGAGACCGTATGGCAAACGCAAAACTTTTGCATAAAACAAGGGCCATAGGTGACTATAAGTATACACAGATGAACATTGTTGAAGAACGTTAGAATTGTACAAAATTCGTTCAGATTTCTTTCAAATGCGCTCAAATATATATATATAGATACCAAAAATCCTAAAATTTGTAGGATTAGAAAAGTTATTATTTAAAAAAAAAATGTTTAGAAAAGTTGGTTAATTTTCATAATTTACTATTGGAATTGTTTGTGCTCATTCCTAGAACTAATCTTAAGTAGGTACACCAATTTACCTGCATGATGTATACTTTGAACTGAGTAACATGCTAAGGTGAACATAATTTTCTTGTAAACTTCAAAAACGTAACTTGTCAAACTGTTTGTTTTCAGCAAGTGCGAAACAATTTCGAGAAACCCGGTGACTTCATCCGATACCTTCACATCCCCGATCTGAGCTACAACAAATTGTACACGTGCGTCGAATCGCTCCGGATCGCCCTAACAGGGAACCCCCGATTAACACTAAAATGGTTATTATGACAGTTTTTTGGGGTTCTTGAGAGTCGGTCAGAGGTCATAATTAAAACTGTCATAATTATCACCTAGCGGTCATAAAAAACTGTCATAATTATCACCTAGCGGTCAACAAACTAAACCATATTGCTAAAATGGTTATCATACAGGTTAGTATCCCTTGAATATATGTGTTGCTATACTGAGGACAAATTTAATGTACAATCATATTTTAGACCATCTAAAATTTTTTTTTTTTTTTTTTTTCTAAAACCTGATAACCAAATAGGAGACAAAGTGAACAGTCTGATTCGACATAGATTTGTAAAAATCCATGTAAACGAGCGAGAATGAGAGAAAAAACTAAACTATCTAGAAATGACTGATTTTTGAATATGTGAAAGGGAAAAGGTCGGAATTTACGAAAATAACAGTTGTTGACGTTTTCAAGATGGTGAAGGGAGGGGCTATAATCATTTAGTGGTGAAAACGAATGTAAACGAGCTCAAAGCTTCGGTTGCGAGGGAGCAAAATAATGTTTGGAAAATAATAATTTAAAATGATAGAATTTGTCGATGATCTCATGGAATCGTGGTTCATTTGCGAACTGACATCACCAAGTTATTTTCACGAGTTTTGACGTACCTAAAATCCGAATCGAATCGTCAATAAAAAAAAATAGCAGTTTCGTACTGCCCCTGCTCCTGCGTAAACGTTTTGGGGATCTACGCTGCTGTGAAAAATGAAGGGATCACTGTCGAAAAAAATCAGTTTCGGATTCGTGGTGGCCGAATCGTACAATACCTGTTCACTGAGACAAATTCTCAATTTTCGGTAAGTAGACATCCAGAAAACGAGTTTACGACAAATCCCAGCTCAATAGAATGGTTTAAACTCGGCCCTTCGGGCCTCCCAAGGGGCTCCGCCCCTCGACCCCCGGTAACTTTCCGCCTTGAGCCTTCGGCTAAAATGTTTAAACATGGAACATGCTTTCTTCCTGCTAATTCGTAAATGTAAATAAATTTAAAACTACGACATAAATGTTTTACTAATCAAAATTAGAACAGAGTACCTTAGTAGGTAATTTTCTGTTATGGTGCGTGTATAATCAACTCATTTCGTTGCTTTCATGCGATGAGGGATGCTCCAGAGACATACAAATACATACCTTTACATAATTTCTTCTTTGTTATGTTTTCCCAGTTCTAAAAATAAGTTACAGAAATAGGTAGGTAATTGTTCTTTGATTGGCCATTAAAATAATCTATTGCGTACAGGATTCCATCCCCAACTGTCCATCTGTGTTATCTCTTTCTACTCTCGTTGAAACCATAACGATCTGTCATTCGATGTTTCATAAATAAAGTAGGTATATTTTTACTTTCGTTTGAGCTGTTCTTTTGTGCTATTCTTGCAGCGACAGGCACTACGACAAGATTCAAGTGGAGTGTTTGAAATGCATAAAGGCCATAATGAACAATACGATAGGAATAAAGGAGGTTTTCAATCAGAACGAAGCGTTGACGATGGTGGCTAGGTCCGTTGACTCACACAACCCCAACGTCATGCTGGAAGCCATTAAAATCTTAGCTGCCGTCTGCCTGGTCCCACCTGACGGACACAGCAAAGTCCTGGAGGCCATTTCCATGAACGGAGAACTCAAAGAAGCTGAACGGTTCGCCCCAATAGTTCAAGGTCTTCAGAATAACAACAATGATGCACTCAAGGTATTATTAGCTTATATTAGATAGATAGTAGAGCTTGAAACTTTATGCCAGTTGATTGATTTCGGGGAAACAAAAATTGGTGTTTTATTGACGCTGAATCAAGTTAGACAGATGTGGGACGTTTGACGTTCCAACCCTCGAAAAACGGTATCACTGACCCCATGGGCCCTTTGACACCCCTACACTTTTTCCATTTGACACCCGTACATGATAAATAACCATTATACAGGGTGATTCCCTCGCAGATGCAAAAAAAAATTTGGGCGAAACTACATCAAAAATGGAGTAAAATGCCGCCAACCGCATATTTTTATCTCAATCCGTACTCGAGATATGATTTTTTAAAGGTTTTTTTTCAGGAATACCGTGTTTTTTTTATATTTTAAACTCGGATTTCTCCACTTTGCCTCATTTAATTTTAACTTTCAACCTCATTTTCGGTATCAGCATTAAATTTCCTATAAGAATAGTGTACTTGGGTTCTTAAAAAGTACCATCCGAAGGCCCTCACATCAGCTCAAACATTGACGATTTTGAAAAAATAATATTTCTGAAAATCTTTAAAACTTTACTACTCTTTTAAAAAGAATCCTGGAAACTGGCAAATCTCATGAAAACTGCTTCATCTAATATGCTTTTCAACGGTATTATCAATTTTACTTTTATTTTGTTATTTAGGGAGAAAATAATGTTTTAATGTTAAAAAATGTGGGTTTTTCAATGAAATTGTTGGTTTTCTCGAAAGATGACCCTCCATGAACCAACGAGTATGGGGTCGGTTTCTATGTATTTTTTCTTGCTGGATCAAATGGAAACTCTTGCAGATCTCTCAACTACGTTATAATCGAGTTTTACACTTTAATTAACTAGTTTTACCCCATAACACACATACATTTAATCGTAACGAACAAACTAAACATTTGCGATTTTAAGTGTAAAACTCGGTTATAACGGAGTTGGAGAGATCTACAAATGTTACCATTCGATACAGCGTGAAAAAATACGAGTACATAGCAACCGACCCCATACTCGTAGGTTCATGGAGGGTCATCTTTCGAGAAAACCAACAATTTCATTGAAAAACCCACATTTTTTAACATTAAAACATTATTTTCTCCCTAAATAACAAAATAAAAGTAAAATTGATAATACCATTGAAAAGTATATTAGATGAAGCAGTTTTCATGAGATTTGCCAGTTTCCAGGATTCTTTTTAAAAGAGTAGTAAAGTTTTAAAGATTTTCAGAAATATTATTTTTTCAAAATCGTCAATGTTTGAGCTGATGTGAGGGCCTTGGTATGGTACTTTTAAGAACCCAAGTACACTATTCTTATAGTAAATGTAATGCTGATTCCGAAAATGTGGTCAAAAGTTAAAATTGAATGAAGTAAAGTGGAGAAAATTGAGTTTAAAAGGAAAAAAACACGGTTTTCCTGAAAAAACCTTTAAAAAATCATATCTCGAGAACGGATTGAGATAAAAATATGCAGTTGGCGGCATTTTACTCCATTTTTTATTTAGTTTCACTAAAATTTTTTTTTTTTTGCATCTGCGAGGGAATCACCCTGTATAATCAGTCAAGGTGGGGGCCACGTTTGTAGGAAACTGCTTTTCTCACAACCATGAATGGATGATTGATCCAATCGTAAGATGGGAAACTAATGGTGCAGACGCCAAGAAGAAACGGAAGTATGAGCATTGTACATCTTACCTGTCACAGCTCTACAATGTCCACTTCTGAGAAGTGATTGGGTTATGGTTTGGGTCCAGGGGTACCGCATCTAAGACACTGGAATGTTTTTTTTAGAAAACACGCGTTCCCCAAAGAAAATGCGCCTACATGTTCTCAGGGATACATTGGGCTTCTTACCAAAACAGTTTGATATCCATGGTATTTTCCTTGGACATATGAAGTTCCTCAGCCCCTAAGTGATGGGAAACATGTTCCCCTTGGGGTATTTGTTCATATCACACGCGGATTCTTCAATTTTGTTGACGTTTTCATTGAGTATTGCTAGATAATTATATTTGTTGTTTTAAAGTTGACAAGTACCTATATCGGGAGTTTAATACAAGCGTCCAGGCCCCGTGAGAAAACAATATGTATTGTTGTACCAATTATTCTTATCATATCTAATCCTCTTTAAATCCTTCGTAAATATGAAGGAGTATTTTTATTGGAACACATTTCTTGGTAGATTTGTTAGGATCCCGCGTAATGGGACTAGCTTTAAGTGTGTGGGACGTGATGTTAGTGAGTCACACAAACTGGTTTACCACATCATGAGTTCAATATATCTTTCGTTTGCATTCTCACTTGGAACGTTAACCAACCCGATTCACATTACTGGCATAGTGCTCAGTGTTTATAGTTCCGAATCGATTGAAACCTGATGATTCAATTCAAAAACAAAAAACCCTGTTGAACCTACACTACGAACGTGTGACTGAATGTAGTCCCACTGCTATAAACTAAAATATCAGTCCTTTTAAAATAGTTCATGTTCACACTCATTTAAATAACACTTGAGATTAACTACTGATGAAACATCTACATCTCATTGATGTATGATTTCAACGTACCTATGAAGATAATAGATAAATACGTCGAATAGAAGTACACAACTAAAATATGTACTTAACTTCTTGGTGGTATCGGAATATAACCCCATAACCCCGCACTCTCCATCGGTGAGTGGGAGGGTGTTGAATCTGTCTTTACTGAAAACATGAACGGTTTCTCCGAGTATTTTCAATGGAGAAACCAACAAGCCTAGAATACCAACCTCATGGTACAAGGAGTTGTCTAGGGCCTTTTATTCCATGAGAACTTCTTGGAATGAGGAGTTAATTAAGAGAGCTTAAAGTGTTTCATTGGCATGCAAATAGGTTACAAATGATCCTAATGCGATTAGATTTATAGGGAACACTATGGGCCTGTCCTGTATAATCCCTGATATTATCATGACAATCTGATTACTATTAACAGTGGATCTGATGACTTGATTAGCGGACAGACTAACGAGCTCAAATTCGTTCAGAAATTGATCACTATGCTTTTGCGCCATCAGTTGACTCAGAAACAGCGGATTGCGTGTCAGGAGTATTGGCACTTCCGATATTCCTCCTTCCATCGCCTCTTGGCTCAAGCCGATAAAAACATTTGCCCAGTAATGCGATAGATATAGGCATGATCCGCGCAATGGACTTGATTTTTTAAGTTTCTTATTTTCTCGTCTCCTGAAAAATATTGAGATGCCTTCAGGTGCCAGATGACTCTTAATGTAATGGAATGCACCTTACCTATTGATTCATATTCGTATACCAATGCATCCAACTACCAAATATGAGAGAAATCGAGTGAAAGTTATTATTTTGTAATTTTAGCATGCTACTGGGATCCTAAACGCTTCCTCACTGGCTGTCTATTTATCGAGCGGTGATTTTCATTGCGCACTGCAGAACACTCTCATAATTACCAATAAAGTACGAGTGAAATGTTATTATTGCGGTAAGAAAGAATTTACGGACACACAAATGTTTGAATATTGTTCAGAAAGCAAGCAACTTCAAAAATGAGTAACAATTTATTTTGAAACAACATGTTTCCTCGCACCTTACGTCAACATTTTTCATTGTCCCGTCCATACGTAAGCTTTACGTAATTCGTCCCATCGATGAACGGACCGAATAATAATTAATCAATAATAATTCATTTTTCTACTTTTCTTCGGTTTCTCTTGAATTATTACATTGGGGAGAATGAAAGGCTGCATTCTAGGCTTTTCAATACGAATAGTTCTACCAGTGGAAAACTTTAATTTAACAGTGGCTTGAAATATTTGATATTCCAGTTGATTGGAATAAAAATCAGATGCAGCGCCCTGGAAAACGCATTGAAACAGTTTTCTACTCAATTTTCTGGCTAAGTAATTGTCATAAAACGCAAAGGATTAGACTACGCGAAATTTCTAGTATAGAATATTGGGAGGAAGAGGGAGCCGTTTACATCTGAACTGCGATCCGTTCTCACCCACTTCCTATCATCGGACACCCATCTTATGGCACCTCTTAGGAAAGCACTCGCCGAAATCTTCCAGTGGAAAACAATATGAGGGGGAAAACAACGTGGATATGCTGCGAGAAATTTGATTTAACTCGTTATCTTAATTTGCTATTATGAATGTTTAGTGATTATCTTGTAATCAGTTTATTAGGTATATCAATGATCTCTCGGTTGAGTCATTTTTTAGTTATTCCCTTGCTTATTTATCACGCTTATGAACTTTATGCAACGAGCTGCGTTTAGCGGACGCGTGTTGGCTTGAGAAGCGAGCCCACGAAGGATGCGTCAGGGTTCACTTACTCTTGCTTCTCCCCGATTGCTTTACTCCACATTCTTATATGCCAGCCTCAGCTCAATCCCTTTCTGACTTTCTTACAGGTGGCTTGTCTACAATTTATCAACGCCATAATCACGACCCCTGATGAAGTGGACTTCAAAATTCATTTGAGGAACGAATTCATGAGGAATGGACTTTATGATTTGATGGATGTAAGTAATATTTGTGGTGTACTATCTTCTACAATTATCAAGTTATTCCATGTTTCTCAATCAAGTAACTTTGTTTTTTCTTGTCCGTGTGAACGGTAAGAATACAGTTTAACCTCAAATTTAAGGTTTCTTGTATGTGTGCCTGTTAATTATTTCCACTAATTGCCAGCAAATATGTATTAACTGTTATTAAAGAAATACTCTATAGTATAGTATTCAACTCACTTAAATAACGCCGTGAATCTAACTTGACTTGATAAAATTGATTTGATAAAAATAGTGTTTTAGGTTTGAAATATTCGAATGAACGTCTCAACAGATTTAGGATTGGATTTTGCCGCAGGATTACGAATTCAATCAGTCCTTAGTAATTATTACCAGTTGTTCATGATTTATCTAGTAGTGGTGTAGGCGGTTACAGCTTTTCCTTTATTCATTTATAATTTTAAACTGATTCATCAGAGTAATAATTAATTCTGATTCTTGATTGTTAATACTGATTGCGCTTGATTTTAAATGTAGCGTATTGGGTTAAGTTTTGACTCTTGCGCTAGAGTAGTCTCACTGTTTCTGCACTGACTTATTTGAAAGAGAATATCGCGATAGCTCGTATTGATAAACAGCTCATAAGTAAGGATTCTAACAGTCCCGTGGTTAACTGCATTCAGGGTCTTGAAAAAGACGCATCCCAAGATCTGAAAGTCCAGTTGAAAGTCTTCAACGACCACAAAGAGGAAGATTTCGACGAGTTCTCCTCGCGTTTCGACAACCTTCGATTGGATTTTGACGACGTGAACGAGTGTTTCGAGGTTGTGAAGAACATAGTGCTGGACTCCCCGTCAGAGCCCTATCTTCTCTCGATACTCCAACACCTACTGTTCATCCGGGATGACCACTTCATCAGGTGAGCTACTTCTAACGTTTGAATTCTTTCCACTAACATAGTACACGTGTCCTAACTTCTTGAGAATGTACTTATTCGGGTTAACACAAGTGAACTGACAATAAAGCGTAAATATATTAACTTATAGGTATATTCTACAGATGGCCCCCAACTGGAAAAGTCAGGGAAATGTCACAAAAATCAGACAAAAACCACCAAATGTCAGGGAATTTTTTTCATGAAAACTTTGTTTAATAATTTGCAGCGTTTTAAGTTATATTATAACTCCTAAACAATCAAACTTCAACAGCGTACTTTATCATACTATATATTATTTTATAGGTGGGTTATACGAATAACAAAAATAAATTATCAAGAATGGTGGTTGAACTGTTTGAGGAGTAACAAGGCTGCACGCAGATGCATTGTGACATGGATATGTATTTGGCTTCTCCCTCCTCAGGAGAGTTGAGGAGGGGGAAATTGGCCCATTAAAATGTGGGGTCATGTGTAATAAATTCAAATGGGAAAATGGGAAATCAGGAAGTTATATTCCTTCTAGCAACGATTGGTTGTAGATGAAAAAAGCGTGACATTTTTTGGTCTCGGGCAAAAATTTGGAATTACCCCCAGAGCTAAGACATATCCATGTCAATGGAAATTTTTTTCCAAGTCAAATTATTAGAATTTAAATTTGAATTTGAACTTCAACAAATCGCTTCAGATCACAAATTGAGAGACCATAAAATATTAAATAAAGTGTCATGCAGCATGATCGTGCAGGCGAATTTTCGTAAATTAACGTATTACATTTAAGTTAAATTGATTTGAAATTTGAGCACTTTGAGGGCAATGAAATTATTAAGTATGAATTTTATGGTAAAAATCTTACTCTAAATAAATGGTCTGCTACTCAAAAAATTATTTCGGATTTCTAGCTTTTTCTGCAGTCCCCCCCCCCCCCCCCCCCCCCCCCCCCGCATATTAACGAAATTACGGACATTCTTCAGTACAATTTTGTGCATAAATTTTTGAATGTTTTAATTTATAGTTGATAAACATTTTTTTTAGTAATATTCCGCTAAAATATAAATTTAACGATTTTTAACCGTTTTGCCATTTTTTGTGCTTTATACCAAGTTTTTTAGTTACCTACCTCAAGTATGTTCTTACTCAAAACCATTCCTTCCTTGGAAGTCAATGTCTAACTGCGGTTTTTTAAAATTATCAATAAATTCTTTCACAAATGCAATTACTTCTTTAAAAAGTGTATCTTTTTAAAGCATTTTCCTCTTTTTAAAGCAGTTTATGTATATAAATATGTAGGGTGTGCAAAAAACAGGTCAGCCAAGCCAAACTGCAGGAGTCGATTCTACAACTAATTTGCAACAACTTTTGTCCCCTAATAATTTTGTTACCCCTCTAAAAAGCAAATTTTACCTAATTTGGGAAAACTTGAGTTTTTTCAATCAGAAATCGAACTATGAGAACCAATATTTTTTCAAGATGCAAGAGCGGTAAAAACCGCGCCAAGATCTCACCTTTCCAAAGGTGTAGTCAATTTCACTTTTACTTTGCTAATTAGGAGAAAAAAACTATGTTTTAATGTTGAAAAACATTGTTTTTTTAATGAAATCGACGGTTTTCTTGAAAAATTACCTTCTATCAATATACGAGTTTGAGGTCGGTTTCTACGCATTTTTTTCGCTGAATCGAATAGTAGCACTTGCACATAGGGTAGTGGCACCAGTTAATGAACGGACCCCAGTGAATGAACGTTTTGCAAAGAACTGCTTGAAATAAAGCTCTCAGTGCACTCTAGTGATTTTTGCGGGGTTTAGTAATTAAATCAATATCCACCAGAGGCCACGCCAAAAGAGCATGGCCGTATGTTCAGTTTGAAGAAAGTTATAGTGCTGTTAGTTGACACATGGCTGCAAGGGAGTCAAAACCTGAGGTAAGTCGTAAGGTTTTACACTCTTCAAACAAAATTTGTAGGTACTTTTATTAATATTTTAATGTATTCTATGGTATATATCTCATAACTAGGGGTTTCTTGTGCTAATAACGCTTGGAAACCGATTGTAAACATGCAAGTATTTTCATAATCTACTGTTCAAGCACTGGTTCTAAGAAACGTGAAAAATCCAGTGAATGAACCCCCGTTCATTCACTGGAGGAATCATGATTCCTTTGTTTTTTCAAAAACTTAATGTGTTTTGAATTTAGAACATTCTGGAAATTCGTTAGTGCTAGAATCAACCTTCTAAATATGCTTGTTCCAGTAACTGAACGGTGGTAAAGAACAAAAAGCTAGGGGTTCATTCACTGGGTCCGAATACCTATTATAGTGTACCAGTGAATGAACAGTATGAAAACCTGTTTTTTTAAATTACCTATTTCGTACTATCCTTAATTTCGTACCTATTTCCAACATATATGTATATATATATATATATATATATATATATATATATATATATATATATATATATATATATATATATATATATATATATATATATGTTGGCTCTGATCTCACTCCTGATTCAAACCAACAGGTTGTTCATTCGAAAGTAGGTAATGAAGCATCAACCAACGATCTCAAACTTGGTGATGATATTCATGGAGATAAAAATCCTGCAATACCTCTTGGACTAACGCATGATATGGCTGACGAATCTGCTAAAAACAGAACAGATATTGATTCCAAATCCCCCAAAAGTAGACCTAAAAATGATCCTTCAATGTTATCCAGCAACTGGATATCTCCAACAAAGCCTTCAACCAGCAGGGCAAACATTGAAGATTGTTGGAAAACCGAACTTATCCTTCCAAGTATGCAAAAACGTATTACTTCAAAAGGAGTGAAAGAAAAAATCCCTTACTGCATCACAAAGCGTGAATGGCAAGATATGCAGGAAAAGAAACAAAGAGCGAAAGAAGAAAAAGAATTGGCAAAAATGGAGAGAGCCAAAGTACGAGAAGAGAAAAAACAAGAAAAAATGAAAACACAGAAGGAGAAAACTAAAAAAAAAGTTTCAAAGAAGAGCAATAATGAGACTGACAAGGACACTGAGACTGACATAAAATGTCCCCTTTGTCAAGAACCTTACACTGATCCCCCTATACAAGATTGGATTATGTGTTCTACCTGTGTTTTTTTTTTTTTTTTTTTTTTTTTTTTTTTCGTAAGTGTTCAAGTTTGAAATAATTTTATATAGTAAAATATACACATTTCTCATATTTTTGTTTTGAATTTTACTTTATTTTTCCTTTTTTCACCCTTTATCAAACATGAAGTATCATATATCAAGAAAATTATTATAAAATAACTTTCAGAAAAAGCAAAAATGGGAAAAAATAATAAAATAAATTCATTTTGAGATCGCATTAACATTTACTTAATTCAATTTTTTGGTGTTCATTCACTGGTGACTCGGTGTTCATTCACTTGGTCCAAAGTGTTCATTCACTGGATTTTCGGCTCATTTTTGGTTTGAAAATTTAAAAAAAAAAAAAAAAAGGAGAAACTGCAATCTGTTATTTTCTTTCTTGAATCAAGTGCTTCAGTAATTTATGCACATCGGGAAAAAACTTCTAGAACCTCAGCATGTTCCACAACTTTACAAAAAAATTTTGAAGTTGAAAATTTCCTTAACCGTTCATTCACTGGTGCCACTACCCTACCCCCTATATTTCATAAATAAATTGTTTTTGGTTAAAAATTAAAATAACTGGTTTTGCTGTACTGGTGTGTGTATTTGCGCGCGTGCGCATTTTTCAAGCGCGTGTGTTGTGTAATTCCAGATAGTAAATCTTTTTTGGGACTGAGATGAATCATCCGTTCTTTCGCCAAAAAAAACAAGCATTTCAATAGAAAGGATGAGTTCGTTTCCTGGCACTTTTGAGCAAATTAATTTATAAAATTTCAAAAAATAAATAAAAATGGCATAAAACTGCCTAAAATAGTTGAATTTGTATTTTTTATCAGAATGTTACGTGGACAAAATTTGCCCTATATGAATCTCACCATTCAGAAATAATTTCAAAAAATTATCTATGCTAAAAAATGTAAGTACTTAATTTCATTAGAATGGGCTCGAAAATCGGTAAAAAACTGCAAGCAATTATTTAAAACCCTAAAATTAGATTTGTATACCATATCACCTACCTACTGTTTTAAACAATGTATTTTTGCCATAATTCAATAATTACAAGTTTCTGTGCGCATAAGTGCTCAAATTTCGAACCAATAACATTCATTTTCAATAATCGGCCACAACGTTAGTATAATCACATTTAAATGACTGTGACGTCAATACTTGGAAAGTACATTACGAGTTTCGATTGAGCTAGATTGCCTATTGTGTACTCAACGCATTACAGATAACGCAAACAAAAACAACAATTTGACCCATTGCAATAGCTTAATATTGTACGAAATTCAGAAAAACCAAATGGATCAAGAACTCAGAAACAAATCAACAAGGTATTAGTAAAATTTTAGTCATTTTTATTTAAAGAACTGAATTAATTTCTTAATGTTTTTTACAACCTAATTAATAATGATGTATAATGTTGAAACTTTCATAGTATTCTATCAAGATTAAATTCCATATTAATTGTCTCCGTTGTCAAGAATTTTGAAAGGCTGGTATTGGAGACCTGGCAACACCGCCAGATATATAAACAAATTTCGAACTATCGATTTTTGGAATAGCTATCTCACTCTTCATGTGTCAAATACTGAGTTTGAAGAAATCCTTTAACAATCTCCGGGTTTTGTTATCCTCGATACATACTGATAATTTCCTTCCGATCAAACCCGACTGCCGGACTGTCAAAGATCACGGTAGTCGTTTGTAAAAACCATCAATGTTTTTCAAGTAGTCATTTTTATGGAAGCATCTCCATTATCATAATATCATCCGATTCTAAAGTACCTAGATTTATCCTTGAGTGCCTCTAAATTTGGTGCCTCATAATCACGTTAGTTGGTAAGTAAATGAGGGATATACCGTGTGGTCATAATAGAACAGAGATTTGTTTAATATAGGGGTTATCTGTAAATTAAATAATGTGCAACAATTTGCAACATTTTATAAACATCGTGGTAATTATTCAGACTGAGAAAAAACTGTTCGTTGATTTGATAGCGTTGCAACATCCTGGAGTATTTATAGATAAACTTGTTTTTTTCTCCTGTTTCGCAAATAAATTATTTTTCTCCAATGATATCGTAAACACGTCAATTTTCCTCTAGATCTCAGTCACTTGCAGGTTTTGATATGCAACTTAAGAGTTATTTCAATCGAAGTAAAAGTTTTATCGGAATCGATTGCAGGAATGCGTACTACAAACTCATCGAAGAGTGCGTGTCTCAAATAGTGTTGCATCGAAATGGATTTGATCCGGATTTCCGAGGCCGCCATTTCCAATTTGACATCGAGAGTGTGATCGACAGCTTAGTGGGTAAGTTTCGATACCTTGACGTCTACTTTAATAGTATACTAGATAATTCCTTAGTTTACCCTCCCATTCCATTAGCGGCTCTGTTATTTTGGAATGTTTTAGCCAATAACTCTGTAAACATTTCAAGAAGTTTTTTTTTTTTAAATTTAACACGATTTTTTCGAATTGTGTCAGTTGTGTCAAGTTATTAGAGAGTTTTTGTTCTTCCCGTAATTTTCTACCCGTGTACGTGAAAAGACTGAAATACCAACTGCGCATGCGCGAATCTTCACGTCAACGTGTAGAACTACGCGTGTACGGGAAAAAGGCCTATCTACACGTGCACGGGAAAATGTATTCGTTGGAATTTCGGCCTACGGGTAGTCATCATAGCCTGACGCAAAGGTAACAACAGTTGCCTGTAATCAGTGTGACCAAGGTAACCGCAGTTACGCAGTTATCAGCAAAGGTAACTACAGTGTGGTTGCCAACAACACGTTGGTTGGTCAACAAGTCGAGAGGTTATAGTGAAGTGCTCCGCTACAAAATTCAGCCATTTAAGGTACCTAAGCAATAAATGTATTTATAATTTTTATGTATTTATAAATAATTATAAAGCAATTAATTATTTAAATAAGAATAGGTTGTACGAAAAGAATACGAAACAGCTTCTGAAACACTTATAGAGACGTTAACGTGACGTTAGCATTTGATTTTTCACGTATACGTGTAGAAATACTCGTAAAAATCACGCGAAGAGCTAGCATCTCCTGCTGCTTGCTCTAGACGCTGCTCTACACGTCAACGGGAGAAAATCTTACGGGAAGAACAAAAACTCTCTATTAATACAAATCGTTGACATTTCACCTAGAAAGTTTTTAATTTAAGGGAGACCAGTTTTCCATAGAGACGTCCATCTTATTCCAAATAATTTTCACAACTACAGAATACACGCTCACACAGATAGTATAATCTATTTTTTTAAAAGTCTGCCAAGTTGGGCGTGGCACATACACATATATTTTTAGCATGGAACATGCTTTAGCCATCACCTAACTGGGCAAAAACTTGACGAAACAGTGTAACGAAAGTAGCGCTGGATTTCTTACTTTCCCAACATCCCAACAGAGTGGAAAGTAATGTCCATTTTTCACTTTTCCAACATCCTAACACAGTGGAAAGTAATGTCCAGTTTTACTTTCCCAATATCCCAACAGAGTGGAAAGTAATGTCCATTTTTACTTTCCCAACATCCCAACAGAGTGGAAAGTAATTTCCACTTCTTCTTTTTTTTTTTTTTTTTTTTTTTCGCTTCAATTTTTTTTACATAACTCAAAAAGCACAGAGAACTATAGTTCTTTGAGAACAAGGAATTCCAACGTAATATGAAACAGAATACCTAACTATTAATTCCAAGTATAATGTTAAAGACTGCGAACTCTCCCTTTTGAGTTGAATTCGTGCTAGGAAGGGGAATTATCGATGGCAACGCCAATAATATTCTTACGAAATTCCCCAGATGGCAGCGCCACAATTACTGATTGTATCAGCCCAAAATAAAGGATCCGAGTCGTAGGTTTATCAAATAAATTTCTCACCTCCAGAATAATATTGATCAATTTTCTGAGGCGCTCTGCTGTTTTCGATATATTAGGACTCCTGGTCAAGCATTCGTCCATGATGCCCTACAAATATCTAATTTGTCATACCTGACAGATTCGTGGACTAGGACACAATCAGGTTTATGACATAGTTAGTGGCCCGAGTTAGATACACCATTTCGTCTTAACGAAAATACTTACCGCTTCCTCGTGTTTGTAACATAATGTATAGATCATTAAAATGAATCAAATAATCTTAACAGGTTCCATGGAGAGCCCCATTTTTACTTTGAGCGAAATCGGTTTATTAGGCAAGAAGAAAATGATGCTTGATTGATGTCACGTTTGCGCATGCCATATGCAATGGATCTCATTGAGGACCATCTACATTCTAAATCTCTGAAAATTTCGTCAAAATCGCATGGAAACTATAGAAGTGTAACAGAGTTACCTCCTGAGAGGCCCATCAAGCTCCTGTCAGAGCACCAGCGCTGTCGGCGTCCCGTTGAGGAATCAATGGGAACCACGCGCTGACCCGATCATTTTTGGCAGCTGGTTTGGCGTTGGATGGAATTCCAGGTGACTGGAAAATCAACCTTCCCCGAACATGGCTCATTAAAAGCTATTAGTAGGGGTGGTTTCTCTCTGACGGGATGCCTGTTACCTCCTCTGCCTGATTTATGAGGATTTAGGCCCCCATTGCACCTCTGGGGGGGGGGGGGGCACCTAAATTCCTTATAGAAGCCAGGATATCAGGTTCGCGCATGCGCAACAGTTACTAATTATATGATCGAGAAACTCATATGGGGTAATGAAATCGTAATTTCCCCACTACCCTCCGCATTTGAGTGAGATCGAACTGATAGGCCTTGAGAAGGTCCAGTCATGCAGCATGATCGTATGAACGAAATCTCGTTTGTTCCGAAATGTTAGCACATTAGAATGCAAAAAAATTTTGTAACTACCAATTTCATAGCAAAAATAATCGTTCTAAATAATATCCAAAAATTCAAAGAAAATTTCAGGATTTTATCAAAAACTTGGATTTTTCGGAGAATTTAATCAAAATGGAAACTGTAGAAGTTACACTTGTTGCAAGGATTTCACATTCGCAGTGGCTACTAATGATGTAATTGCGATTTAATTTATATGGGATTATTAGGTACATCTACTTTTCCTGACTACCCTCTGAATTTGAGCGTGATCGGATGATTATGCCACAAGAAAATAACGCTTGATGGATTTTAGGTGTGCGGATTCGCCGGGAAAGCTATAAATTTCTGGGTGATGATAAGGGGCCCTCAGACAAACCCGTTTATTTCCAGAAAATTTCATCAAAATCTAATAGAAACTGTAGGGTCATGCTTGTGGCTAGGATTTCACAATAACGTATGCGCAGGACCTGCTAATTTTGCGATTGTGATAAAATTTAATTGGGATGATTAAATTGTCTTTTCCTGACTACCCTCTGAATTTGAGCGTGATTCAATTTTGATGAAATGATACTTGATGGGTATTACGTTTGCGAAAGCGCAGAGTGAAGTAGGTATTGATTAGTGGGTACATAATGAAAACTTGAAGTTATGCTTGTTGCAAGGATTTGCTGACGCACGGACAAACACAGGAAACCAAAGTTCTTCAGAATGGTCTAAAACTTACACGACGAGTGGAAATTTTGATTTTGGCGAAAGAAGTTTCAATCTCTCGAATTTGAAAACAATGCTTCCGCTACTAAAGGCAGACTCGGAAGTAAAATCTTGTATACCAAATTCTCACAAATCTGTATTCCGTTAGATGATTCACTAACTTGAAAGTAATCCTCTTTCTCCAAACGCTAATGAAATAGAACTGAGTAACAGTGGCAAGATTTCTTTAATTAATGGATATAATGTAAAACTATTGATAAACTTCTTGCTGGGAAATAAAGAAATTGTATCTAAGGAACTTTTCTAGATGCGACCCACGATTCTTCTACGATACCAAACATAGAATTTTCATCCCATATAGGGAACGTTACAGTTAAGTTAGGGAAGGAACTCGAAAAATTAGTTTAACATGACATTTCGTTCACCTAATACACTGATTTTCCTTCTAAAACTGTCGGAGAATCACCAATTCGAAATGTTCAGTGTATTCAAATAGAAATTGAATCAGTTCATTTGTTTATATTTAGTGAGTACTCACGATGGACGTCTTATAATTCTAATCCGGAAAATAAAAATTTCCTAGCAGAAAAGTCAACACTTCCATTAACATTTATAAAACTATAAATCGTAAATTTGAGCACCCATAAAGCAAAACTTTATGCTTGTTTCTACCATTTGTATTGTTGGTGAATGTTGTGATGAGAAAGGGTTGAGAAAAAAAAGATTGATTTCGATTAATTTATATGTATTTTATTTCTATATTATACTAGAGGCCTGTTAGCCTGTAAAGCCCTAATCTAGTCCGTATAACAGTAGTACCTAACAGGAACCCAGCACATTATAGTAACGATATAAGTCCTACCTATTTGCGACGTTATGTGACTTGGTGCAAAGCTAAGGCGATGTTAATAAATGATTAAAAAAGAGGAAATAACGATCAAAATGTAAGTAATGTAATAAAATAGATACCTACCACCAGTCGAGGTGGTCCTCGCCACTCAGCTGATCAGAAAAGACCCCATCACTTCACTCGTCTCTTAATGTTTCAGAGAGTCTCCCTATCAAAGTTCAACTTCCTAACAGTGAACAGGAAAGAATTTAGCTCACTCAGCTGATCTGAAAAGACCCCATCACTACGTTTCTTACTTACCGACACTTTTGCAACAAACTTGGGGCCGTGCTGATTCGGAATTATATATTTATAAAGTCTCAGAAATAACTCTCCTAGATGTGAGTAACTGCACTACGTTTCTGACTGACCGTGAATTGATGGCAACTGTTGTTACTGCCATAGCCTAATAACAACTCTCGTTGATAAGGACCGCCTAGAACACGATCAAGGCGGGTATAGAGACGAACGGCGACACTTTTGCAACAAACTTGGGGCCGTGCTGATTCGAATGAGCAGTCTAACACTAAAATCGGACCGCGAAGTTCTTCACAATTTCAAATACCGTTCGGAATTATATATAAAGATACTATTTTTTATTGTACCTATAATTCGGATTTCCAAAATCTTTGGTGCCCGAAATGTGTTACTTATTGCATACTTCGTAAGCGTTACATAAAGTTCGTAAAGTTTTGGATAAAGTTTCTGACAGAGGTCAGAAAGGCTTTCAAAATTGCAATTATCCAGAGAAATCCAAAAATGAAGACGAAGAAAGAATCAAAGGGCTGCTTAAGCAGATTGAGGATCTATCGGGAAAATTACAGGAAAAAGAAGCCGAGTTGACGATAGCCCAGAAGAATCTTGCCGATTTTCAAGCTACTGGAGTCAAAGTTAGTATTTTTCTTTCTATCATTAGTGAAATTCATTCTGTGACAAGCTATAATTGTTCGTAAGGGTTTTACTATTTTGCGTTGAAACTGTAATTGCTAATTAATTTATTGTTTTATCCTTCTTAAGTTTAACGTATTCTGTGCTCTCGGCCTCCTTATACTAGCAATAATTCTAGTGAAGGAATTCAGGAACGAAATTTGGAAAACAGATTCACTTTAACTATTTATTCAATAAAACCGTTCACAGTGGGTGAGCCAAATATTTCATCTAAGAGCGGAGAACAGACTGACTTTGGAGGACAAGTACGTGGCTTTCAGCCCCTCTTGGTGCAGCTGGCGAAGGCTTAATTAGACTTTCATTCAATTATTGAAAGAGCCTTCTGAAGGTAGAAATTTAAGGAGGATTAATTCCACTTTCACCTTCGGAATTGAGTAGATTAATGATCAGGGAGATAGGCGGTGCTGTAAGGCATGGGATATGCCAGAGTCGATGGGTGCACACGTATGAAATCACGACTAGTTTGGGCCCGCAGCGCAACGGTTTTGGGCCTGTTGGCCAAAGTTTTGAAGGCGCAACTGGTTTGGGAAGTTCGGAAACACGATACTTTAATTGCATCACAAGAGTGTATTATTGTCAATACTTACGATAAATAGGCCAAGTTGTTGATACATGTATATATCATAGTCGTAAGTAATATCCCTGCAAATAAGAAATTACATTACTGGTTCATGGTCGGTCCTCAACAAAAAAAAACCTCACACTTTCGTCACTTACCGTGCGGTATTCGGAAAAATTGTAATTCATCAATCACAATACTTACATTATGACTAAGGGATTGACTACTTGATGTTATGTATTTTTGAGATGCGAGCTTGCGAGCATCCAGACAATCAAACTATACACTTCATTCTGATCTACATGTCCAACTAATCTGCATTTTTACTAAGGGATTGACTACTTGATGTAATGTATTTTTAAGATGCGAGCTTGCGAGCATCCAGACCACCAAACTATACACTTCATTCTGATCTACATGTCCAACTAATCTGCATTTTTACTAAGGGATTGACTACTTGATGTTATGTATTTTTGAGATGCGAGCTTGCGAGCATCCAGACCACCAAACTATACACTTCATTCTGATCTACGTGTCCAACTAATCTGCATTTTTACTAAGGGATTGACTGGAACTTTTTCAATTTTGTCCGCAAATTTTTGGCAAGTACGGCAGACGGACTCCTTATCACAGGTTCACAGGACACGCTTAATATCTCATCGAAACTCATGAGCCCAAAGGCGGCACGGTTCACGGGCCGAAACCCGTTGCCATTTCGAGGGCCTTTCACCCTCTGCGGGCCCAAACCCTGACGCCCGCTGGTTCTTGAGTCTGATACTCAAGCTGACTCAATAAAA
The DNA here is from genome assembly GCA_030762985.1 of Adelphocoris suturalis. Taxonomy (NCBI): domain Eukaryota; kingdom Metazoa; phylum Arthropoda; class Insecta; order Hemiptera; family Miridae; genus Adelphocoris; species Adelphocoris suturalis. The sequence continues at coordinate 48,544,078 of CM061047.1, read as the reverse complement.
GACAGCCCCCTACTCGGAGAATACCATCAGGAGCTAGGAAAACAGAGAGCCTCATCATAAATTTGGGTAACAACTTAACAGATTTGGTGAAGTTGAGGGCGGAAAAATTTTCTCGGAGATGTCTCTGTTGAAATTTTCGGACCAGTTGAGTTCCTCTGAATTATAACGTTTCACCATATGTATGATAAGCCTAAGCATGTGTAAATCAAAATTGATGGATGTTGATGAAGACCACTATTCCTCACGATTGTACCATGGAATCATTGATTAGAAAAGCTGTTCAAATAAATGGTATTATACATTAATTTCTTACATACACCTGAGAGACAGTGTACGCAATGTACAATGAACAAGCAGCACTATGATTCGTTCTGCGTTATTTTCTTTTGATTCCATGGATTACTTACCTTAATTATTGATAGGTATACTCTTGGTGATCCATAAATTCATTTAGATAATTAGAATGCATTCAATTTCAGTAACTGTTAGTTTAATATGAAAATACTGTATTAATATCTCTATAAGCTTAACTCGTTGTTTGTTGTTTCAGCCAAGTGGTGTGGCTGGGAAGGTGGGTACGTTACCAGTTGTGGGACCTCCGCCCCCACCCCCTCCCCCACCACCAGGGGCAGGTGGTGGGCCGCCCCCTCCGCCGCCGCTACCAGGCATTGGCCCTCCTCCTCCCCCTCCACCTCCTCCTGGTAAGCCCCAACTTTGTTCTAAGGGAAGACCAAAGTGTGATTTTGTTGAAACAGGTGATTTGATAGCAGTTGGTACTGGTAACAGGTTCAAATCAACAATGACTGAACATGTGTTTTGTTATTATTCCATCCAATGAAAAGGAGTAGCACCGTTGTTTTCTCATAGATTTCTGTGCTGTCCTGTTCACTCCTACAGAAATTTCTACTGCAAACTAGTGATAATCGATGCTTTATATCTATTTAATTCTTCTTTTTTTTCCATAGAGGTTACCCTATATCTTTTCATTTGTGGGTTCTTAGATGTCACTTTCCTTGGTATTTAGGTAGTAAGCTTGCTAATTGCTACCTGATATGATTTGCTACCACAAACTGGATGACTCCCGAACCCTCCCATCAGTACCTAATCTGAAACTCACATCGCCTTTCCACCAACAAATACTGTAGTATTGCGGCAACAGGTGGTTTTAATAGCAGTGGATGATCAATAAATCTTAGTTACTGAATTTTAGCTGTGAAGTGGTTAGTTCCCCAGTTCTTGTATGTGGTAGGGTTATGTTTTACCAGTTATCGATGTTGATTGATTCACCAGAAACAAGGTCGTAAAGCAAGTGGCTATTATTGATGAGTGGGTCATCTATAATGAACCCAAACCGTACCGTTGCTAAACTGTATGTTACTAATAATAACAGAGGTTTTTGACAGTTATTCATTCGTGTCCTAGACCAAGTAAATTCAAAATGCTAAGACTCGTGGCATGAACATTTTGGTTTGGCAAAAAAAAACAAAAAAAATTGGAAATGGTTAGATTGGGGCATACAGACTCGAGTGCCAAATTGCTGCTTTAAAAGCACTCCAGTACAGCCAAAAATCCATTGTATTTTGTTAATTTATGTGATTTTGAAAATGTTTTCCTCTCTTAACTGCACATTAATTTCCCTCTTTCAGAAATAATTTCTTCATTATGATTATAATATAATGAGGACTTTGTTCGTCTGTCAACTCTGTTCTCTCTCTCTCTCTCTCTCTCTCTCTCTCTCTCTCTCTCTCTCTCTCTCTCTCTCTCTCTCTCTCTCTCTCTCTCTCTCTCTCTCTCTCGGAGTGAAAATCCTCCACCCCCCTCACTCACTTCTTCTTTCCCTCACTTTCAAAACTATTATTATATTGTATTTTTTTGAGTTGGTATTTTTAATCAATTGTGTTTGATTTTACAGGAATGGGAGGACCACCTCCACCTCCCCCTCCTCCTGGTTTTGGACCACCACCTCCGCCACCACCAGGGGGTTGCATGCCTCCACCAAAACCACCAGATGTGCTTCCATTTGGTTTAAAACCGAAGAAAAAATGGAATGTCGAAGGCATCAAACGAGCCAACTGGAAAACAGTAAGTTTCAAACCAGATACATTAATTGATAATCCAAGTTAGAAATTCTAGTAGCAACATTCAATTTTCTAAAGCCTGTTTTACATTTGTAACATTCACCCGTGGTTCTACCTCTGTGAAAGTCCAGCCACAAGGGCACTTGAAGGCAGTTTTTCTACTGTTATGTACATAGAAAACTCCAGCAGTCGAAGAAGTTTCATTTTATTGGCCTCAGCAGCGCAGCAGGTGCTGTCTCTAGAGAGCTTTCCTCTCAATTAAAGTAAAAGCATGACTTAAAATTCTACATGAATTATGAAGTTGAGGTATCGAATATTTTTGGGTCGTTTGGCGCGGGACAGTAGAACCCTGGCTTTAATACGTAATCTCTATCGAGCCAGAATGTAAACATCACATTCCCTGAGGCAGTATCTTCTACTTCCTCAATCACTGGGTCAAACACACTGTGACAATGACCTTGCTCGGCTGCGACTTCGTCCTGTGAGCATCTACTGAGTCAGTTTCACCGTTGTCTGTCCAACCAAAATTCAGCCGAGGCGGCTCATATTTGACACCAGAGAAATGTGCATTCAGTTCATGGAAAACTCGAGTTGTTGAAAGGTTTGATTAAATCAGCCTTGGTTTAGTAGTTGTCGCAGGTCTCTAGAGCTTTCCTTTTATAGAAAGTAATGGCTTGAATTCGAACTCTGTTGAGGTATCAAATATTTTTGGGCGTTACACAATGCTGCATTGTGTCGCATTTGATGGCATTTACCTGTTTTAGAAGTAATTTCTTGTTTTCAAGTGTTTCCCAACCTGGAAAAAGCTTGTGGACGTTGGGGGCCCAAACCAGCTCTGAAGCTTTTATCATTGAATCAAAGCCCCCCGTCCTGCTACTGATTTGCTAAAAGCAGCGTCTGGTCATCCATATGATGAAAACCGTCTCATGACTGTATGACAAAGTCGATCAATTTTTTCTGAATTTCTCTTGTATTTTAGAGTTGAAGAGTAATAAGAGTAAATACAGCACATTCTGGAAAAGTAGTTTCCGTAATATTGGGATATGATATTAATGGTGTTAGTTGTGGGTTCTTAATATTCAAGCAACGTTGGTGTGTAGTGCAGCACCTTTAAAAAGTTATGCAACAAGTTGAAATTTATTCATTATTACTCATGAGCATATTCGTTACTTTTAATTTTGAAATGAATCAGGACAACACTTTTCTGAGCATTCACTTTGGGTTCTGAACATGCCCTCTCATAGGTCAAGTTTTAGCATTAATTTTGAAGAATATGATGGCAAATAGAAAATTAGAACTTAGGTATTCTAATAATTTCAGTAAGCCCTACAATACTCCAACAAAATATGCACCATACTATGAGGACAGTGGAAGTTGACGTTGAATGTATCCTGAGAATGCACACTCAGAAAATGTGGGGAAATGAGAGTGTGGGAGTTATGACCACAATAAAAATACGGTTCAGTTTACTGTCAACACTCACTTTTAACGGCTTGCGACAGTTTAAGGTGGTAACGAGTGAATGTAATCGAACTTGTGTCCCAAGAGATATATTCAGATTCACTGTCCCAGAGAAATACCCCAGATTTATAAGTCTGTAGATAACATAAGTCGTTTGGACATGGGTAAATGTTGCAAGCGGGATCTAAGTGTAAGCTAGAGAACGCTATGAGTTGATTTTTCATTGTATTCTAATAAACTTTGAATTATGAACTATATAAAATCCCCCTAGCTTCATTAATTTCATACATTTTACAATGTTCAATTGTATAACATTACAACGCATTGTCGCTTCTTCCATAGATCGTTCCTCAAAAATTGAATGAAAAGTCATTCTGGGTCAAAGTACAAGAAGAGAAATTGGCTTCTTCAGACATATTGGACAGTCTAACTGCCAAATTTTCCTCAAAACCTGGCCCCAAGAAAAGTGAAGATGTGATAGACAAGTGAGTAGTTTTTTTTTTTTTTTTTTTTTCTTTTCTCTTATTGATAGCAGCAATTTCCATATCATGTACCTAGTTCCTATTCGAAGTATGGTCATTATTTTTTGGACAAGTCCATTGAATAATATCACTCTCTAGAACTAGCCAAAACCAACTGAGATAATGTGGAACAAACAGATAACCAATCAGACAGGTTGACTTGTTACCAATCTTGACAGACCTGGGCAATTTTCTACTGTATTCATGACTGTCACATGACCTTCCACTATCTGTTACATGACAGAAAGTTTTTACAATATTTTATCAGAGTCATTCAGAATCCTGACTTGTCTTGGGTCAAGAATACTGGTTTCCCTAGTGCAAGCAAACCAGATGCTTACCAGTTGGTATTTTACGATAAGAAGTCGTCAAACAACTCAACCAATAGAGAGTTTTCGAAGACCACCAGCAGGCCCCATTGAACCTCCTCACCATGCCCTCAAGTACCGGGTGACATTAGCTTTAGAATGGTTCATTCTCGTCAGCCATGTGGTGACCTTGAAGGCACTCTTTAAATGGCTAACCTTCCTGTAAATATCATCTCAAAATCAAATGAATACTATCTGAAGTAGGTAAATAATATTCCTTTATTGAAATGCCCTATGAATATGCAATCTGATGTCCACAGACCAGGCTTTAACTTGTTTTCAACTCAGTTGAGAAAGAAAATTTATTCTTTCGCAAATGGCCTCTATTTGTTCGATTAAAATAAATTAATTCGTATTTGATCTGAAAAAAAAAATTTGAATCTAGGATTGAAATTAAAGTCGGTGTTTCATATCGAAATTAAGAAGTTTAGTTGACAGAGTGTTCACAACTTACAAGGGGGGGGGGGGGGGGGATATCGCCTTACCCAACCTCATAAACGTGACATTAAATCTAAGTCTAGGGCGGCCCCAGTTCCATTTGTATTAGCATCTTTATTTACTCCCTCTAGACTATAATGACAGGCCCCCAGGCCCCATTAATTAAAATCATGCGTTGGTTGCAAAAACTCTCTAACGAATTATTGTGAGCCTTCAAATCGAGAAGTTTCTCAACTGTTACCAACTTATTGTTTATTATTAGCTAATAAAATATCATCACGAGAGGAAATATTGTAACCCTTATCATTATGCCAGGCATTTTTGTAGTGATATACCTACCCTATAAGAGAGTAGGTCTCATACGTACTATCTTTCTTGGAAGTGGACGAACGAATTTGAAATTGTTTTTTATAATGTAAAATATTTGAAATTTTGTAAAATTGATAAATTTGGTACCTATGATCTCTGGAACAAAAAACAGTGGAATTTGATCAAGTAAACAATCTCATCAGAAATGATTGCTAGCCTTGTTTTCGATTTATATTATTAAATTAAAATGATTAATTTCTAAGAAATATGATATCATCCTCACGCTCCTACGTTGAGTAGTTTTCTTTCTATGATTTTTCAAAAGTTTGCACTGTTGACGTCACACTGGGTGACCGCCCAGGCGGGAGGAGTGCTTTGATGTCACCAGTGCGCGAAACTTTGAAAAATCATAAAAAGATAACTATATTCATCGTAGGAGAGTGCTTTTGATGCAAAACTTCTTAGGATGGAATCTCCTTCTGTTTAAAAATAGTTAAAATACCTCTTTCACACCCATAGATAACGCTTATTCAAGGATAAAACTTGTCCTTTTGAAAACAGAGCATAGGATTGATTAATCCGATCCTTCAAAACTCGTGAATTATAGAACCATAGATAAATATCGTTTTTGTTTACATGTCAGATCATTACAGTCCAATAGCAAGCTACACCATAGGTGTACAAAACTAATTGGATGCTAGATTTTATAAGCCAGTATCATCACAGTGGCAGTATATTCTAACCAACCCCCTTGTTTGGAATACCTCCCTCTCGACACCCACAATTTGATAAGTTTGATGTTTTGTGTCGCCCAGTGTATTATCAACGTTTTCATACACAATTTATGATCGTTGAGAATTAATCTCAACAAGAGTACTAACTTTTTTATTGACCTACAGCAAAGGAGGAACTCTGAAGAAAATCAAATCCCTGAAGGTCCTGGATGCTAAAGCCGCTCAGAACCTCTCCATCCTTCTCGGAGGTTCCTTGAAACATCTGAGTTATACCGAGATCAAGAAGTGTATTCTTACTTGTGATGAAACTGTGCTGACTGAAAACATTTTAGAAAGCTTAATACAATATCTACCTCCTCCAGATCAATTGAAAAGACTTACTGAGCTTAAAGTAGACTACAAAGAACTCACAGAAGCCGAGCAATTCGCTTACACGGTACGTATCAGTACAGAAAATAATTTATAGTCAATATTTTATTTCTGATGTATCATTTTTAATTTTCATTTGTATTTAGCAGTGCTGCTTCAAATAAACACCATAAACTAACTTCTACTCATATTTATTTTACAGTTAGCCGAAATCAAGAGATTAATGCCCAGGCTGAAATCTTTGAAGTTCAAATCCCATCACCCGGAAATGGTTCAAGATATTAAACCTGTAAGATCCCATAGTTGAAATAATCATCTTTATTCTAGTTGATTGTTGCCTACCATTAAACTTTTAATACAATTATTAAATCACGTTGAGTATTTCAGAATATAATTGATGGTGCGGCCGCCTGTGAGGAAGTGAAAAAGAGTAAGAAATTATCTAAAATCCTCGAATTGATCTTACTGTTTGGTAATTTCATGAACAGTGGATCACGGAATGGTCAAGCGTTTGCATTTGAAATGAGTTTCTTACCCAAGGTTGGTTTCTAGTATCAGTTTGTCCTGTAGTCTTTCCGTATTTATTTTCTAATGAATGTGTCGTATTCATATTCTTATTATATTCAGTACGTTTGCTAGAGTATTGTGAATGTATGGTATACTGATTGCATTCCATTGTTCTAATAGCTCGGGTCAACAAAGGATCTTGAGAACAAATCAACGTTGATGCACTTCCTTGTAGATACGATTGAGCGAAAGTTTCCAGAACTCTTGACGTTCAGTGATGAGCTCATGCACGTCGAAAGGGCGGCCAGAGTGTCTGTGGACCAGATTGCCAAGTCGTTGAGGGTTATGGAAGCCAATATTAAGAACCTGGAAACTGACTTAGCAAACAACAAAGTTCCTTTGGACGATGACGACAAATTCACGGAAGTGATGGGTGTATCCTTTTAAAACTTTATAATATTTAATGTAGCAAAAAATATCAACATTCATCTCGCTCGTGAATTTTGCTTCTTGAGCAGGGTCCACACTATGCCGGGGTAGGCCGGGCGGGCTGACCCGGGCGGCCTAAGCCGCATTGATGTAGACGCCCCGGGCGGCTTTGCCGGGTTAGAAAATGCCGGCCCTGGCCGTGCCGATCCCAACCCGCATAGGTAAAGTAGGTACAGATCAAAGGAAGCCGAGCCGAGCCGAACAAAAATATAGAGTGGGGACGTGCCGAGCGGCCCCGAGCGGCTTCAGTTACAATTAAACCTCCGACCGAACTAGACCGAATTATTTTATTTTCGACTCAGTTTGTTCAAGTAGGGTTTTTTATTGTTCCAAATTCAACGGGTCTTCTTCATCCAAAATTAAATCTTTCATTAATTCGCTAGCCCTGTACAGCTGCCGTCCTCTCCTAAGGCTCGGGCGAATCCAAAATCTTCTTTGACGTCTTTTTGGGGGCTGATTTAAAGCGAGTATCACCACAGCCATGGCTGACATAGCGACGTCATAGTCGGTAATCATTTTGAAAACACTAACACTGAAGGACATTTTAAAAAAACTTCTAAAAAGTACTCTTCAACGAAGTCACCAGTCTTGGTGTTGAAACTAAATAATGTAGGTAGAAATAACCCGGTCGGCTTCGTTTTTGGTGTGGACGTCGTGCCGGCCCGAACGTACCCGCCCGGCTTAGCCGACCCGGGTCAACCCGCCCGGCCTATCGCGGCATAGTGTGGACCCTGCTTTAGACAACCTAGATTTTTAACAAAGCCTCTTGATATCAGGTTTGTCACAGCACAGTGAATAGGACTTTTATAAGCGAGAGAGCCCACAGTGTGGGGATAAGACATGAATTTCTTAGTTGGTGAATCTAGAATAGTTAGCAATGTGTATAAAGTAACCCTTACTCTGAATTTGGCCTTTTCATAGATTGAAATTCAGGTCCTTCTTCTTTAACATCAATGATCAACAGTTTTTGATTTAGATATCGCGATATTAACTACTTCAAAACTTAGAGAACTATGTCAAAACGGAAGGAACAAATCAGAGTTTTCGTTCAATTTTTCCTTGACTGGGGAATATTAGTCGTTCGCCAAACAAGCAAAAAAAGAATGTGCGGTGCTGAAAAATATGTTCCAAAACATGGAAAGCCTCTTCGGAGAATTGGCTGAGTACTATGCCTTCGATAAGCAGAAATATACTCTGGAAGAATTTTTCGGTGATTTAAAATCGTTCATGGATGCATTCAACGTAAGTATTTATTCCCAACTCTCTGAAATATGTTTTTATACTTTTTTGATGCTATTATAGAAGTGTCACCTTCTGTAGCTAGGGTAGACTTGGAGGAAGGATTGTTACCTCATAATTCCAACTTTGCTTTTCAAGCGTCGGAAATGGACTAGGTTATTGTGCTGCTCTAGTCTTCTTTAAAATGAGGATAAAACAGAACTAAGTGTCAAAATGTTTCTGGGACAAAAATCTGGTGATGAGTATAAGAATTCGATGTTATTCCCACTGTGTGGCTACATAATTTTGTTGTTCAGGGTCTAATGAAAATATTGTCTTTCTTTCTTTCTTTCCTTCCTATGGCAGAAATTAATGTGAAACGATAAATTCAGAAATATTTTTCAAACCACTCAGTTGATCAGGGTGGTTCTGCACGTTGTAATTCTATTTTACTTGACCTTGAAAATCTAAAATTTCACATTTGAGCATCATAGGTCTATCAGTAAAGAATTTAGTCAACACGGTGGTTCAACAAATGTTTATTCTTGTCTACGTGTCCTAGAGAGATTCCGAATGAAATTTCACTATTGTTTGTTGATTAGTAAAATAATAATCCTCCTATCTCAGTCATCAGAAACCGTTGCATTTTTTGTAACGGTAGATTTTTATCAACCTAGCCTTAAAACTTGAAGTGTCACAAAAGAAACAGACATGCGTTTTTATTTTCCAAAGATTCTAGAATGGCTTTGGAAAAAGTAGCGGCAATTATAATGTGTCGAAAATCTGCAAAAATGTGTTGAAAGGATGAACACGTTTAAGATGTAGGCAACTGTCTGCTCTTTTTGCTTCCACATGTGGAACCGAGAAATAGGGAGACATTTTCCTTGCGATTCTGTGCATTTTTTGCTCAGTTATCCTCGGCTGAAGTGGAGGATTTCGGAGTAAAATTTGAGGTAAGGGATTTTCTTGGGTTGATGAAACCGATTCTGGTCGGACGCAGCAAATTATTATCGACATCTGTTTCTTGTAAAGTTAGCCATTAGGGGGAGTAAAGAGGTTTTAATCTGTTGAGTTTTAGGAAACTTGGTTAACATGCATTCCAAATTTTGCCTGGCATTTGTTACCTTCAACTTTTGTTACCTCTACAGTCATCTTATATAGAACTTTAAGCTTTTATTGTTCAATACTTTCAATCAATTATCTGTAAATGGTTCCAGCAAGCTCACAAAGAGAATGTTGTCCAACGAGAGGCAGAGGAGAAGGCTAGAAGGGCGAAGGAAGCGAGGGAAAAGGCCGAGGCAGAGCGAGCTGAGAGGACGGCGCGGAAGAAGGCTTTAGTAGATATGAACGCAGCCCAGACTCAAGAAGGCGTCATGGACAGCCTCCTGGAAGCTCTCCAGACAGGATCAGCATTCTCGAGAGACCAGAGGAGGAAACGGGCTGGACCCCGTCCAACTGGAGGTAAATACTGACTTCTATAGCACTATAAACAACTCCCCCATTGTAATCACTCTCCACAACCTTCCCAGAAGGTGAGGAGGAGGAGACAACATCTCTCTTTTCTTGTTTCGAGTATCTCGCCACTGCATTGCCTTCTCGGAAGGTACTGAGAAGGAAAAGCAATTGCACATAATGCAGGTGAAACTAAAAAAAAAGTTCTTGAATCATTCACTGTTCATTCACTTTCAACGAATAACTTTTGCCCCACACTATGTGCATGGGCAAGCATTCTCAAAACTCAAAGCGAAGAAAAATATAAATTTCCCTATTGTAGTCAGTTCTAATAAATACTTGTTTGGGAACTGCATGCTTCGTGTACTCTCTCATCATACACGTACCTATATGCCACACGTATTTGTACTGTATGTACACTTGTAGTTAATTTTTCTTGCCTGCACATCAGATCAACCGGCCACGCTCTGGCCCCAAGGTTGCCGGTTAATAGAGAGTCATCTGAAGACCTCTATCTTCATTCAGTTTGTGAACAAATTAAATACGCTGGTTTTGTTATTTCTAACATTATTTACTTGTCTTGGTTTTGAAAGTCCGTAGCTGCTTTATGGTTTCTTCACACAGATGCATTTTTCAAAACTGGTTTGATTGAAGTTCCCTTTTGTCTGACTCACTTCCATTGCTAAACAGTGACAATTACAGTGTTTGCCCCTTTCTAGCTGCAAATAGGTATTCGGCTTAAGCTTAAGCAGTGTTCTTCCTCGTTAGTAGGGTAGAAAAATTTAGTTTCGTTTATAAACATTCAATTTATTAATAGCCAGTTAAACTCCTTTCACCTTTATGCAACAATCATCTGTGAGTTTCTCACCTATCTTCTAATGTTAGTTGTATTGTGTTTCAGCTGAAAGAAGGGCACAACTGAATAGAAGCAGATCTCGATCTGGATTAGTTGGTCGAGAAATAGCTAGGTGAGTAAACGTTGACATGGTAGGTATACTATTATTTCTTATTTGCTTCAACTTTATCCATTCACTTTCATTCTTGTGTCACTTTAATGTATCGATCTTCTTCACATATACCTTACCTATTTGATTTTCAATGATGATGGTTTGATTACCTCGTTTGGTGTTGCACTGATAGATAATTCTATTCGATTACTGAGACACTTTATAAATCAACGCGGATCTTCAGATTGATGAATGGTCGACCAAGAAGAAAAAAATTACGTTCAAACCTTATTTAATTTGTTGGCTTACGAAAAAATCGTTTGAATTCATGATTTGGGGGGGGGGGGGGGGGGGGTCACACATTGGCCAGGGACATGCCTAAAATCTGAGTTTAACTTTCAATATACTTACGAATATGTAGGGGTTGGATCTTTGAAATATCAATATCTCTAAAACAAGAAACAAGGAAGATCAAGAATCAAGAAATAGAAAGAAAAGAAAGAAAGAATCAAGAAACTGCCTCCTTGTTAGATTGTAAACTCTAAGAAGTCCTGAGTCCCTGTTTCTTGTAGTTGTGTTGGTAACGTCTTTATTCCGAGTGTTGTAAAAGTGATGTGTATTTCCAAATTCTTTAACACTTTTTTCATGTTAGACAAGTGCTTACCTACATAATTTGTGTTTCATCGTCTCTTTTTGATCCTATCGATAAACTTCATCAAAATTCGTTGTTTTATTTGCAGTGAACTCATCGGTTCTGCGTAAACGTGCACCGTGAGTAGAACATCGATAGCCCAACTCGTACCATCGACTTAGATCCTCAATATTAATATGTAAATACTAGAACCGTTAGAAATCGTCTGTAAAATATGTGAATAATGTGTATAAATGCATGCGATCAAGATATATTTTCATATTTGTTTAATATATTTTTTGTATATAAATATAGATATTTTTTGCGATGCAAGTGCAATTTCGAGCATTTGATCATTATTTCACGCTGTATTTCTTGATATATTTATGACAAGAATACATGAATGATACAATAAACTTTTTAAGACCGATAGATTAATTAAGGAATTCAACTGCCATGCCTGAAATTCAATTTGCATTGTTACTTATTAGGTTGGTACCCTACACGTTGCGTATTCATTCAGTAAACGTAATGTCACAAGGTGATGTGAGTGCTGTTTCTTGATAAGTAAAGTTATACCATGTACTCGTACTAAAGCTTATCTACTTATTAATAACTACTTTCTTAAATTCGGACCCGTCATATCGATACTTGCTCCTTTGTTGTTGTGATATTGAAGAATTTGAGTAAATTTTTGGGTACAACTCAAGATTTTTCATAATTTCTTCTATAGATTTGAATTGTTGAATGTCGTAAATCACTGTTGACTTTTGATCAAATCACAGATTACCTAATTGTGAATTGTGGATTTTAACCATAATCAGGAAAAGAGGTTAGAAAAGGCTGCTTCTAGAACATAGGCACAAGCCCATGACGAAGTTGCTGCGAATGGCGACTGGTCTATTCTGATCTATTAAAGGGTTTATTAGTGTGATATTTTCATCTCTTATCGAATATTGGCCTTAAGATTTGAATGGCAGACTGGGACCAATTATTATGGGTCCAAGTCTTTCCCCTCCACATAAAGCCCTCCCCAATTTCTTCCTCTGGGGGGGGGGGGGGGGGGTAGTTAAATACCAACTCTTTGAAACCAAACCACGTCACCCTAGACAAGACAAGATGACTATTGAAATAATTTCTAAACTTTTACTAACATAATTTTTAAAAGTTGAGTATTGCTCGTTGTGAGGTTTCATGTCTTTGTACGTCTTGCATTTTCTATGTTGCGTGTACTCCTTTTATTGACCACCTACCTAGTTTTATTTAACAAATCGTTGAAACACTACCGTGAAACACCACATCACCTGGTATATTACGTAAATTTGTTCTCCGCAAATTTCATATTGTTTTTTCCCCATGTACTACTTATCGCTGTCTAAATTTAATCATACATTCCATTTTAGTTTGGCTCTTCAAATCACTTGTATGCTTTAACTAGGTGATTTCGCAATGTATTATACTTCCAACTCCCCAGTAATTGTTAATAATTCTTCCCGCACAAATTTTTATTAAAACATATTTATTGATTTTTATTTATTGTTTACGAAGTATTTCATACAAATCGTACGTGTTCATGTTCGCTATTAAGACTTCACCGTTTGCCAAAAAAGCAAGGAATCAAACTCGCACTTACAGTATTTGCTCAAAATTTTATATGAAGAGTTGACACCATGTGCTATTTCAGTACCTTATGAATCGCCGCTCTTGAGCTATTTGTGCATGGAAACTAATTGGTGCTATAAATAAATTATGTCTGTTTTATCTGAATTTTAAAACAGTGCCTGCCTGTATTGAATCCAACGAATACCCGGTCTATTGAAATTTTGTTATAATTGAGTTGCAATTGGAATCAGCTTTATGTTGTACAAGCAATAATAAAGTCATTATTATTTAAACTTGTGTTTGTAGTTTGTTTAAATTTGTGTCGTTAAATGGTAAAAATGGTGTGGAGATGTGGATCGGAAATTGGGTTATGCCCTCAGCGAATAGAAATACACAACATGTGAGGCCGTGACGAGTCTCTAGCAACGTGCTGCTAGTGTTTATAATAATATACCTGTGGAAGGTATCTGATGATTTCTGTTTTGTCACTCGATTACACATATTTCTACCAAGAATCTCCACAGGTCGCAAAATCGGGATGCAAGTTACCTAGCGACTAAATCGTGTATTTCGAGCAAAGAGGTTATCTTCCATTGATATGACTACAAAAGATAAGTTTTTTCAATTCTACTAACTAAAATTGGTATTTTTTGGGGTACATGTCGTGTAAATATATTTATTTGCAGCGAGAAGATACTCGAAGTCTGAGTTGAATTCTTCATCATCACTATGGAGAGGGTCAGTACTAACTTCTGGATCCGAATTCCTTGGGAAAGTGGTAGTCTGCCTGAGATCTTACTGTTCTCGTGCAGTAAAACCATCTACATATTATGTCCAACCCAGTATCAAATGGACTTGTCCTGATTTCTTGTCATTAAAAGCATGATTCAACTGTTAAATACCAAACTTTAATCGCATTTTAAAAAATTAATCATAAATAAATATTATAATGGTTTTCATTGTAAAACTATCCAAAATGATAATTTTACAATAAATCTATTTAAATTAGAAGGAATTCTTTTTATAGTTTCGGAATAAAAAGCCATTTTGATTGATTAATCGAAAAAGTCAATAGCTACCTACCTACTTTTTTGTATTATTGTCTTATTTAAATCCGTTTGGTCGTTACTTTTAATATCGGGCACCTGTATACAGCCCCCCCCCCCTGCTGAAATCAGTGTTTATGGGTCAAAATATTCAAGTTTTTCAAACTTAAATTTTTGGTAAAGATTTTTTTTTTAAGCGTGGAACATGCTTTAGCCATCATCTAACTGGGCAAAAACGTGACGAAAGTAGCGCGGGATTGTTACTTTCCCAACAGAGTGGAAAGTAATGCCCATTTTTATTTTCCCAACAGAGTGGAAAGTAATGCCCATTTTTACTTTCCCAACAGAGTGGAAAGTAGTATCCATTTTACTTTCCCAACATCCCAACAGAGGGTAAAGTTGAAATTTTGAAAATTAAGCTAAATTAAAACAACAGACAACAATTCCAACGATTCATAGTAAAAGGAAACAGCAAAGAAATAAAACACGGCTAAAGCATGTTCCATGTTTCTTGAATTTTTGCCGAAGGATCTAAGCAGTAACCATCCGGGGGTCCAGGAGGCTTGCCCCCTGGTGAGGCCCAAAGGGCTGGTGGTTTTTTTTTTTTTTTTTTTTTTTTAATGGGGAACCCCCATTTTTTATTGCAGATTTGAATTCTAAATATAATTTCAAGAAGAAATGACCCATCACTCGATTTTTGGTTTATTATATCCAATAATAAGCCTATGTGATCGTGTAGCAAAAAAATTTTACAACCCCCCCTCAAACTTTGTCACTTTACGTTTCAAGGTGCGTAGAATCCAAATTTGAAATGTCCGTCCGCCGTCCGGGCCATGAAAAGCCTAAGAATTTACTTTAAAAACCCGTATTTTCTCACATAGACTCCATTTGGGGTCTAGTTGGTCCTAACGTTTAACCATCCCGATCGCTTTACTCGCATAGATGCTATGGGGCAAAAAAGGGCGAAAAAGTGTCTTTTTCAAGGCTTTGAGTCTCAGACTTACGCACGCTTGGTAGGGGGTCACGGTGGGTGGTGAGCGGGGGATGGAGTGAGAGGAGGCGCCTCGGCACCTTGTGGTGTCCGGGATGACCAGGGGCGTAGCAGAGGGGTGTAGGAGAATGGATATTTATTACTTTTACGTGATATACCCATATAATACACGGTGGCACCATGAGGTGGGTACGGCGTTCCTTCGAGGCATGAATATATGTTTTTTTTTCTAGGTCATATTTATGTGTTAATACCAAGGCTTTTCCTACGCATATTTAATAACATATCCTCTCGACTTTTCGTACGTCCTACTTAGATAATGATATTATTAAGGCAATAACTATTTGAATAGATAGGAGCTCAAATCGTGAAATATAAACATGCGTATATAATTATAGAAGTATAGGTTGTGGCAACTCGAAATAGGACACGCCGAGGAGTCTGGACGCACGCAAGCCAACTAAAACTACGATCATAACATAAAACTACAATTTATTACTATTACCTCCTCCAATCTTCCTCGTCCATAATGAAATTTGAAACTCCTAATATACCTTCCAAAACTAGACAAAATTCTTAGTTGAACAAAAAAGAATCACAAAAATCTGACGATATTAGTTAAAACATCATGATATTTTACTGTTACCCCCTCCATTCACCCTTTTTCATAATCAAATTTGAAATTCCTGATATAAGATCCAAAACTAGACCAAATTCATAGTTGAACAAAAAAAAAGAATCACGAAAATCGGACGAGAATTGTGGCCTAAATAAGTTTGTAAATCGTCATATTTGGTTAGATATTCCAAAGACAAGCAGCTCCCACAGTTTGTCTCTGTTGAAAATATTGCATAAAGTTCATTTACAAACTGTGTTGTCATCATAATAATTGACGTTTTAAATGATTTTAGACTAGTTTTTATCAAGATAATACAAAATATGTTTTCTACGAACACTTATACACAAACTAGATAGCCTTACAATTCAAAAGGGGCGCGTGAAGTTGACCCCAATATGTCCGCCAATGCTCTCTTCAATTTGCAACTCCGTGGAGAAGATCGGGGAAGCTATTAATTTTGAGCTGTTCTCTGAAGAATCCGCTAATAGCGCTGGCATATCCGTTCCACATGTAGAACGAATCGAGACAGTTACTTGTCACCGCTCGTTGTATAATTTATTGTTATATAATATTTTACTATATTTTTAGTAGCTGTTGTTGATTTTTAAACGTTATAGAAAAATAATTGATTCTGAGATTCAAAAAATATTCTGGATATTAAGCTTTTTCGCAGTTTTTTTCGATTTTCAGCAAGTATTGATGGAATTAGTGGACTTGAAATTATCCATAAGGGATAAGGGGCAAAAATTAAGCAATGGAATCGGAATGGGAGTTCCGAAGCCAACACACCTGACAACGGATAAGAGCTGTTAAATTGAGCAAAAGCAGGAGAATGAACTAGGTAATTGAGGCAGGAACAGGTATTCGCCTAGAACCGCTTGGTTGGCACTCACTGCTCAAGATCAGGTTTTTCGGAGACTCTCCTCTCATGATCGTGTTCTCCCGATTTTCCGATCCTCTCTTGTGTACGCGTAGAACATTTCAGTAAAAAGTTATTCAGACTTCAGTTTGTAGTTGGTAAATTCTGTGAAATAATTATAAGTGCTATAGTGCGCTTCAACTGCTTCTGTTTTATATCAAGGACGCGAGGACTGTGTGCTAGCGTTGTAACCTATTCAGGGTACCATTTATATATGTTGTTTACAAGTGTCCATTTTGAGTCGCAACTAAAAGCGTCTTGTAAAGTAGAAGTTAAGTCCTCAAAGTTAAGAAGTAGAAGTAATGGTAGATCTCGTTCGTTTATACTACAGTTTGTAGTAGTCTTGTAAAGTAGGGGTTAAGTCCTCAAAGTTAAGAAGTTAAATTGATTCTTTTCCGTCTTGAATTAGTGAATATAGGTTGATCGCATTCATTCGTTTCATCATGGATCGCCGCTTCTATTGCTATCATTGTGAGTTTTACTCAAAGTTTAAGGATAGCTTAAAAAAGCATATTATGCGTCATTTTTCAAACCCTCGTCCATTGAGATCCTTTAACGAGAAGTATAGTTGTCCAGTGTGCCCGAACTACAAGAGCGACCGGCAGGTAATGATAAATCACTATACTACCGTTCATGATGCCCGATTTGAAACTATGGATCTCGAATTCAGTTCCTTTGAAAAATTCACGGACTGGAAAGACAGCATAGAAAAACAAGAAACAAGTAAGTATGTCAAATTTCGATCACCACGAAAGTGTAAAACCTTTAGCGCAGTGACATACTATTGCCATCGTGAGGGTTTTTTCAAACCAAGAGGGAAAAATAAAAGGAATTCCAAATTTCAAGGCTCTAATAAAATTAATTCCTGTTGTCCTGCCACAATGAATGTTAAGTTTTTTCCTGATGGTGCAGTGAGCGTCAAGTTTGTGTCTGGACATTTCGGCCATGAGAATGAGGTTGTTCGCTTAACATTGAGCAAGCAAGAGAGACTGATGATAGCCGAAAAACTCTCGAACAACATGCCATTGGATATGGTTCTTGATTCAATTCGAGAAAGTAGTATGTCTAACAATGAGTGTGATCGGATCCGCTTGGCGACCAAAAGGGATTTGAGGAACATTGCTAGAGATTTTAACCTCAATTCTGATATTGTTAAGCATAATATGTTTGATGCAACCAATGTGCAGTCCTGGGTAGAAGAAATATCAACCGTTTCAAATGCTGTTCGTTTTTATAAAGCTCAACATTCTGCACATCCAGAGCTGGAAGATAATGACTTTGTTCTCATCATATCAAATGCTGCTCAGCTAGAACTTCTTGACGAACTTGCTGATGAGTTTGTATGTTTCAATGGCACCCACAGTTTAAGCCAGCATGCCTTTGAGCTCACGACTCTCTCGGTAATAGACGAGCATAATCAAGGGTTCCCTGGTGCTTTTATGATTAGCAACCGATCTGATATTGATATCATGACGTTATTCATAAATGTATTGAAAGATGCAGTAGGCCGTGATATAATAACGTCTACTTTCATGTCTGACGTGTCAGACGTATACTATGATGCATGGTGTAGGGTGATGCCTCCCCCTAATATCAGGTTATTTTGTGGGTGGCATGTTCATCATGAATGGCGTAAAAACTTGAACAAAATCTCGGACTCGGCCAAAAGAGCAGATACTTACAGGGTTTTATGTACTCTCCTTGAGGAGACGGAGCAGATGTCCTTCCTCTTGCAACTTGGAACAGCAATTCAACAAATGCTGAATGACGATCGAACTCATTCATTTGGAGTTTATTTCCAGACTGAATATCTTGAATCTGCAGAATATTGGGCATACTGCTATCGCCAGCATTTACCTGTTAATATGAGCAAGCATCTCGAGTCTATACATAAGAACATCAGGACTCTGTATTCGCAGGGGAAAAAAAATAAGAGACTGGATCAAAATATTTGTGCGTTGATGGAGTTTATTAGGGATAAGCTGTATGGTCGATTGGTTTCCCACATTAGAGGAATCGTTTCCACCAAATTAGGAGCCATCCGGAAGCGCCACAATAAATCCCTGGAGTCATATGCAGCTATTATCAAAGAAGTTGATGAAGGGTGGACTGTCATGTCAGAAAAAGGTCTTGGAATCTATGATGTGAAACGGAATTGCTCAGACTGCACCTGTCCACTCATGTGTGATCCCTGCGAAACGTGCATTCATGCTTTCAATTGTACTTGTCCAGATTCTGTAATGAACTGGAATATGTGCAATCATATCCATTTAATTGCTTCACACTTGAAGAATATGCAACAACCAGTATACATGGACTCTGATGAGTACTCTGAAAGTTTGGGTGTGTGCGAAGAAATTGTTGAAGAAGAGATAGACCATGAATCCATCGTTGAAGTAATAGGTAAAACTGATGAGGAATACGATATGGAGGATAAGATAGCCAACATTAGGTCCCAATTTGATGAAATTATTTCAATGGTGAATACCCCATCTCAAGTATCTCTCCTTGAGAAGTTGATTGCCCCCATCATACCAACTCTAAAGAACAGTTCCCATCAAACTAATTTCTTCTCCACCGAAAATGAAAACAAACTCTCTCTTAAACATAAACCTTCAGAAAATGAGAAATGGAGAATAGCATCCAGTTTCATACTGAGTGATGCAAATCTGCAGGATGAGGCCGTTATTGTATATCAGTCTAGTGATTGTAACTCATCAAATTCATACATCTAAGCTCCTCCTCATTTGTTTTATATTATTTCTATAATATATTTTATCTCCCGCATTTCAGTTAGTTCTCGATTCATTCTAGTTGAAGTAGGCAAACTGGAAGTGGATTTCCAGAATGTTCACATACTTAAGGATTTTATTATGTATTTCATACTGGAATAAAGTAGAGTGCGTCTACTTAAGGTACCATACCTGTCTAGCAACCTAGATGAAGGTTGTGATAACCAAGCCCTACGGACATTTAGGTAGGCAGATGAATGGGTACTCCCATATATTCTGTTTATATTTTGATCATTGTGCTATGATGTTAAAAATAAAAAAACATAACAAAAAAACTCTGTCGATGTGGCTCTACCTTGACGTCGTGACAGGAATTAAGTTGGATTTACCAAAAAAAAAGGTTTGTCTCGAGAAGTAGTCCGGAACTGTTCGAGACTGACAACGCCAAGTTTTGGCAGCCCGGAGAGACTCGGAACCAGTTCTGAGGAGTCCTGGAACCTCAAGTTCGTTGTCCAGAACTGTTCTAGTGGTTCGAGATTTTACCAGAACTTTTAGTTTGAGACATACGCAGTACATGTTTTCACGCTTATTACAGATTCAAGACTCCCATGAAGTACCTAGTCCGAAAACCGTTTGGACAATTGGAGTTGGAACTATCAGTTCTGAACGCCTCCAACCCCTCCCCTTTTCAGTTTCATTGGTTCTAGTTCGATTCCAATCTGATTCGAGACTTGTTTCTCTGGACAAACCTAAACAGAGTATAATCTGTATTATGCTTATTATTTTGGTTATATTTATGTATCAGAATTTATTTGTCTGTGGATATTAAGAAGATGGGTTGAATAGTTAATAACAATTATTTGATGAAAGAGGTAGAACGGTAGTTTAAGGGCTTGTAGCACGAGGGTAACTGTTTAGTCAGAACTGAGTTTGCAGGGACGCCTCCGGGAGCCCCTGGGCTGCAGCAAGGGAGAAGTGGAAGGGATTGTTACCCTTTCTCTACACCCAGTACCACACGTACGCCACAGCATTTGATGGTCAAGTAATTAATAATGCGAGTTATTAGGTAATGAAAGTACCAAGGTACTGGTATTTGCTCTCCGAAATATACAGGGTATCTACAGAACTTATGGGACAAACTCGAGGAATCGATTCTAGAGCTCATTTCTGATCAAAAGTTGCTCATGGAGATTTCTTTTCAAACGCTTCGTTATCAAGTTACTCAATTTCTAAGATTTTTTTCGTGTTATGTATCTTATGACATTAAAACGGCCATAACTCCCCCAAGAATCACAGTAAACTCAAAACTAAGAACATCTTGGGAAATACCGTTAAATTTCCTATAAAACTAATATAAAGTTGAGTTGTTTTAGTTAGTTTTAATTGGTTAAAAAAGGCCAAAGTACTAGGTAAATTAGAAAAAATATTCAAAATCAACGTCTTATCTCTCGTTTTTCTGCTACCGGTTTGGAGATTTTTGGGTGTGCACTCTTCGGAAAAAACGTCCTGAAACTGTCAGCTTTTGAACGGTTTAGTTATTTTTACTTTGCTAACTGGGGGAGATAAGTACGTTCGTATGTTGAATATCATGGTTTTCCTACGAAATCAAGGGTTTTAGTGCAAAATAACCCTCTATGAGAATGCGAGTTTCTACGTATTTTTTCACGCTGAATGGTAACACTTGCAAATCTCCCCAACTCCGTTATAACCGAGTTCTACCATTCGATTCAGCGTGAAAAAAATACGTAGAAACCGTCCCCAAACTCTTTTTTTCATAAAGTAATTTTTCACTAAAACGCTCAATTTCGTAGAAAAAAAAACAATGTTTTTTTCAGTATGCAAACATACTTTTCTCCCCCAATTATATTATTATTAGCAAAGTAAAAGTCAAATTGACTATACCGTTCAAAAGCTGAAAGTTAAAGGAAGTTTTTTCCGAAGAGTGCTGCACGCTGAAATATCCCCAAAGCGATAGCAGAAAAAAAATGTCGATTTTAAATATTTTCTGTAATTTCGTACTTTGGCCTTTTTTTTAAACCAATTAAAACCAACTAAAACATCTTTACTTCATATCAGCGTTGTAGGAAATTTAACGTTCTTTCCAAAGGTGTTCTTAGTTTTGAGTTTACTGTGATTCAAGGGGAAATCACTGATGACTGTTTTAATGTCATATGGTACAAAACACGAAAAAATCTTGAAAATCGAATAACTTGAAAACAGCGTTTAAAAAGAAATCTCTAAGAGCAACTTTCGATCATAAATGAGCTTTAGAGTCGATTCCTCGGGGTTTTCCCATAATTTCTGTAGACACCCTGTATACAGGGTGTCCCATCGGGAAATTATAGCCTTACGGTGCGAGCTATCGAAAAATTGAACTGGAACTTTTTTATAGTATTTCAACTCAGCTTCACGATGAGGAAGTCCGATTTTTATTTTTCCATGTTATAGGGTCTCAAATCATTGATTGAAACTTAAGGTTTCCTCTTGACCCCCCTTCTTTATTGTTTTTTTCGATTCTAGGTTAGATTTGGAATAGAAAATGCCACCTTGAAATTTTCTTTTTGGGGCTTCGTTTCTGAGTTATTCCATTTTTCGCGAAATACAGAAAATCGCCGATTCTTTTTAGAAATTACCATCACTTTCTTACTATTTTTATCTTCAATTTTTGAGATGTTCACCACACTTTTGAAATCAGCATTAAACTATCTATCATCATACCCCAGCGTCCATAATCAACAATTACCATCAGGGGGGATGACGATTTAAAAAAAGTTTTCCAAATCGTCGTTTGAAAAAAAAAACCCCTCAAACTGTTCAGTACACACAGAATCATTGTTCAGAATACAGTTTAAAAAATGTACCAACGAGGAGACTTCCAGTCAGTTGTGTTGTGATAAATCGAAAATGTCACCTGCTCCTTCTCCGCAAACTGTATTCAAGGGTCATGAAAACAACAGTTTCTTGATACATATTGTATGATCTTTATTATTAAGAACTTTACATTAGTCCAGAAGACGGCGTCTCATACGTTCTTCTAATAAATGAGTAATAGTACTGAACAGTTTGAGGGGGGTTTTTTTTTTTTTTTTTTTTTCAAACGACGATTTGGAAAACTTTTTTTTTTTAAATCGTAAGCGGTTCAAGTGTAATGTCATCCCCCTGATGGTGATTGTTGATAGTTTAATGATGATTTCAAAAGTGTGGTGAACATCTCAAAAATTGAAGATAAAAATAGTAAGAAAGTGTTGGTGATTTCTCATAGAAATAGGCGATTTTCTTTATTTCGTAAAAAGTGGAATAACTCAGAAACGAAGCCCTAAAAAGAAAATTTCAAGGTGGCATTTTCTATTCCAAATCTAACCTAAAATCGAAAAAAACAATAAAGAAGGGGGGGTCAAGAGGAAACCTTAAGTTTCAATCAATGATTTGAGACCCTATAACATGGAAAAATAAAAATCGGACTTCCGCATCGTGAAGCTGAAAAAAGGTCCAGTTCAATTTTTCGATAGCTCGCACCGTAAGGCTGTAATTTCCCGATGGGCCCGTTTAGATGGGACACCCTGTATAATATATTAATTTATTAGCTTGTTGTACTTCCTAATCTAATCAGGTCAAATATTTTCAAGTTGAATAATCTTTCCCATCTTTATCAGTACAACGTTATACATTAGAGCTAGGAATTTGCTGGTGCCCAACGCAATTCTTCCCTTAACGGCTCAATTACAGTGAATGGTGTGGCTATGGAGCACCCTTCCGAGGGTTATAAGGATTCTCGATGGTATTTGTGGTAAAGAGGTTGTTTGCCAAAATGCCATTTGGAGCAGTAACTCCAATCTCTTGCTCTGCAGGGAAGTGCATAGTGTTGTTGGAAGAATCCTAATCTGATTCTCCGTGGCAGAGTGGTTTAAGCACTTAACTACTAAGCAGTATTGGGTTTGAATTCTACATGGTCTCCCAGGTATTATTTCTCACTTAGAAACTTATTTTTAAACAAAATTCTGATCTTATTTGGATTACTATGTAGTCTACAGTTTACAAAAAGGATTGATTCGGGATATTTTATTTTTGAGAAGTAAGCATCTAGACCGCACTACGCTGTACATATAGATGAGGATAAACAGCGTAGGATCAGGGGATGGCGTAACGACCTTGGATTTAGTGTTCCAAGCTGTGGTTTGGCGAACTCTCAGGGTTGCCAGATCTATAGTATACCTTATTTTGAACCGTTCACTTTTTTTTTTTTTTTTTTTACAGTTCTACGGTATTTTACAATTTTTCCACAGTTTTTTTATGGAACAAAAAGGAAAAATTAAAAAATCTCACCCTTTATTTTATTTTAAGTACCTAACTAAGTTGTAATTCACAGGATTAAGGCGAATGACAACTTAAGATGTTGATTCACTGTCGTTTGCTGTTTGGAGGCGAAGTTCTACTGTGTCATTCATTTCGAAAGTTATTCGTTAATCTTGGTATAGTTGCTCCTTCAGTCCTTGAGGTAAAGTGAAGAGAGAGCCCTCTAGCTTGGCATCATAATATTCTGTGCTGAGGTGTTTTTGAATAGATCCATCTACGGTTTTTGATTAAAATCGACGGTATTGTACAGCATTTTTGAATGGAAAAATCAACAGTATTTTTCTGTTTTTGCTTCTTCGAGTCAGGCAACACTGCAAACACTACCTTTGCGATGAGTCCACTCTTCTATTTATAATCCCTTCTTTTATTACCTACCTGTTCTTCTTTAACTATTAAGTATTGTAGTGGATTTATATAGGTTTGACTTGACGTAGGCAGACCAAGTCGGACATTTATATCCCGGTTATGCGGGTTGGTTTCTAGGCCACCCCCGCGAGGAATGCGGGCGGAGCCGCCAAGGTCAACTGATTTCGCGGGCTGAAAGGGTGGATAGTCCGTGTCGCAGCCGCGCGGAGCGCTAGGCTCGTGTACCAAGTGCTGGGTTCGATCAGTTTTGTACTGAGCCGTTTTGTAATATTCCGGCCTTAGATTTACATCTGAAAGGGGAATATATTGAGCTTGGTTGAGGTACTGAAAAGTATCCTCTGCTTTTTGTGCATTTGGAGTGTATTTGACACTCGGATCGACCGTGTGACCCTGCGTCGGATATCGTGGGTAGTCGGACAGCTTGGTCGAATCGTAAAGATCGGCTTCAGAGCGAGTCTGAAAGGTTTGCTCGATCTTTTGTATAGGTGAGTCTTGTTCGAAAGTTTCTCGAACGAATACGTCGGGCGAGAAGGCGATCCGGACGTGAGGGTCGCGCCTTGCGCTGATGTTTGGTTCAGCGGACTCACCGTGTGGCCGGTAGGGCGCACTACGTTGGTCACTCGGCCCGGCCTTGCCGCCTTCCTCCTTCCCTTGCAAGGGGAAGTAAGAAGGCTGACGTTCCATCGAAATGATCGAGTTTTTGCTCGTTTCGATGCCTCTACGTGTGAAAAATAGAGGGTTTTGGAAGTGGACTCGCTTGCCAGAGCGTCTTTCCAATGCTCAGATGGCAGGGTCCTACCTCGCAGTCTTGATAAAGACTTCCGTAGACGGTAAATTAGAGCGGAGGAGCTGAGTAATTTACCGGCGTGCCCCAGCGGTCGACTACGAGCTTAAGGCTATGTAATCCGGGTGACACGGCTCGGAACGTCCCTCGGGCGTACTGTCTAAAGAGAATATCGATAGAAGTACCGGGTGGCGTCCTAACAGATGAACTACGTTGGGCAATGAGCAGGATGAATAATCACTGGACTCGTAGATGCCAATGCGAAATCTGTGTGGAGAGAAGGTCTGGCTTGTAGAAAGCAGTAGGAAGCCGTTCTTGAGATGAACTCGTAATGCAGAAGGTTCGTCAGCGTAGAGCGTGTAGAATTCTTCGTACTTCGGAGGTGTCGTCGTCGAGAGCGGAGAGTGGAATGAATTTCGGAGGGCTCCTAGCGGGGTATTTATAGGGAGGTGGCCGCCTCCTGCCGCCTCCTGGTTGGTCCGCTTAATTTCATTAATTCTACTGTGCAATCTCATTGGTTCGCACAGTGTTTTCCCAGTATCTGTGCATATGATAGCTGAGTTGGTCTTCCGAGTTGGTTTCCCTGCGTCCGTTGCTTTGACGGGGTCCCCGGGGGTGTCTGAACGGCCTTGAGTTTTCCTGTTTGAGGTTTCTCATTCAAGGCGACTTGTTTCGAACTTTTTGTCGCATCTATCTCGCCCAGTAAATGTTTGGGGAGGTCGCCTTGCGTGTTAATCTTTAATATTTCACTTTTGGGAGAGAATTTAGTATTTTCTCTCTGGTGAAATATTTTGTTTGACGGAGTTGTAACTCGACGTCTTATAAATATTTTTGTGGTGTGCCTACCTCTTTTTGGTAGCCCTGAAAAGGGCTGTTGACAAGAGGGGGTGGATTTCACCACAGGGGCCCTCCCAAGACGTCGTGTTAATAACGACGACGCCGGTTGGGGTGATTCGAGCGCCGTTACCCACCTCTCGTCGAATTTGGTAGAGGGGACGTGCCTTCTGGCAGATTTTCGGGGAGTTTTCTCCTTACTTTCTGTCTGATTTTGTGACACAGATTGTCCTTGTGATACAGCTTCTTCCGAGTGTAGAGTATAAGCTGGTTTGATTTGCTGTTTGGGAACTTTTTTAGTATGTTCGCCAATTTGCACTGTAACCGAAAACTTATCTCTTTTAACCACTTTGAATGGTCCCGTGTAAGGACATTGTAGAGAGGTGAGCTGTGTGGGCACTCTGATATAGACATGAGTACATGTATCCAAATTTTTGGGCATGTTTACGGCATATTTCGTATTATTATGTTTAATATGCGTAGGCCGGAAGAAAAGAGGTTCTGAAAGGTTCGTAGAAGTTACGAAAATGTCTCCTGGGAGTGGTACGTCAATCCCGTAAACTTTTTGGAAAGGCGTAGTTTCGGTCGCCGGGTCTACTGCCGTACGCATGGCGAGTAGAACTTTGGGAAGTGCGTCGAGCCAATTTTCGTTTTGAGCTTTGAGAGCCTCTTTCAAAGATCTATTTCTTCGTTCTACCATACCGTTTGTTGATGGTTTGTATGGTAACGTGTGAGTATGTTTTACTCCGAGACGTTCCATAATGGAATTGAACAGATCTGATTCAAATTGGGTGCCCTGATCACTTGTGATGTATTTAGGTACGCCCTTTGAAGCTACCCAAATATTTATAAAGGCATTTGTGATTGTGGTTGTTTCGATGTTGTTAAGAGGGACTGCCTCTAGCCAGCCCGTTGCTCTATCAACCATCATCAAAATGTAACGTTTCCCTCCTTTTGCTAAAGGTAAGGGTCCGGTAATATCCACGTGTACGTGTGAAAATTTGTTTGCCGTTTCAAATTCGGAGTAAGGGAGCTTCACGGAGTGCGTGATTTTTGCTCGTTGGCAAGTTTCGCACGCTCGGACCCAGTTTGAGACATCTGCACGTAGTCCGTGCCAAAAATATCGTTGTTTAACTTTATACACTGTAGAGTGTATACCTGGGTGTCCCAAATTGTGAATTTGGCTTATTATTTCTTCCCTTATTTCGTTTGGAATATAAGGTCTAGGGTGTCCTAGGTCTAGGTTACACCAAATTTCTCCTTGAGAGAATTCAACTCGTGTGAGTTTCAATTTGTCTTCCGTGGTAGGGGGAGAACGAATTTGTGAATTCGAAATGTGTAGTAGAAGATTGCATTCTATTGCAGCCGTAATTTTCGAAATTTCGGCTATGGGTGGACCCTCGTCCGTCTGGGTTGAAATTGATTTCGTCTGAATTTCAACCGGATCGAAGGGTCTGGAGAGTGCGTCGGCGACGACGTTGCTCTCTCCGGAAATATGACGAATGTCACTCGTCATTTGAGAGATGTACGTTAGCCATCTTAGTCTCATTTTAGAAAAATGTGCATTCTTCTTAAGCATCGTGCCTAGCAGAGGCTTGTGATCTGAACAAATATGGAAAGATCTGCCGTCCAAGTCGTTGTGCCAGTGAATGCACGCTTGGTAAACGGCGAACATTTCCTTGTCGAACGATGCTTTGTTCTTCCATTGTTCTGGAATTTCTTTACTGAAAAATCCCAATGGTTGGTACGATTTCGAGCCATGTTTGTCTGTAATTTCTTGTTCTAGTGCCGCTCCGATGTGTGTGTCGGACGCGTCACAGACTAATCTCCACTCCGCCGTAGGGTGTGGGTGAGCAATGTTATGCAATGTTGCTTTGATCATTGCTTGCTTTAAGCTGTTGAAAGCTTTTTCTCTCTCTGATGTCCATTCGATAGGTGTTCTGTCATTTTTTTTGTTTGACTGAATGGAGTCATACAAAGGTTGTGCCGTGTGAGCGAATTTGCTTGAGCATGCTCGGTAGAAACCACACATACCTAGGAATCTGCGTAGACTTCGTACGTCTACTGGCCTAGGAAATTGTTCTATGGCTTCAATTTTATCTCGTTTAGGAATTATCCCTTCCTTCGAGATAGTGAAACCTAGGAAATCGACGGTAGGTTTTGAAAAAATGCATTTATCAAAACCTACTCGAAGTCCGTGTTCCCCTAGTTTGTCAAAAATTTGTCTGAGGTGGTTCATGTGTTCGTTATAATTTTTAGAAGCCACCAGGATGTCATCTAGGTATACAAATGCGAAATCAAATTTTCGCATAATGCTGTCCATGTATCTTTGCCATGTTTGAGCCGCTCCGGCCAAACCCATGCTCATTTTCTTAAACTCGTAAAGACCGAAAGGTGTAATAATCGCAGTTTTATGAGCGTCATCTGGGTGCATCGGAATATGATAATACGCTGATTTTAAATCTATTGTCGAATAGATTTGCGTATCATGTAAATTCGCTTGGAAAGAGCGAATGTGAGGAGGAGGGTAGGCGTCTTTCTTCGTTTTCGCGTTGAGGAAACGGTAATCGCCGGTGATTCTCCATGACCCGTCTTTTTTTGGCACACAGTGTAACGGAGATGCCCATTCGGAATCCGAAGGTGCAATTATGCCTTCTGAAAGCATTTCGTCAAAAGTCTTTTTGACTTGAGTCCGTTTTTCGCCTGCCATGGGTCTTGCTCGGAAGTGTACTGGTGTTCCTTCCGTGGTTATACGGTGGTAAACCCCGTTGTTCTTCCATTTACCATGAATTTTGCTCATTTTATCATTGTATCTGTTAATGATAGAGCGAATGTTTTCGTCCTCCGTGATTTGCACGTCCTCTGGTTGAGGTGTATTGTCACGATGAGGGATAGTAGCTGTAATTTGTTCGTCAGTGAACTTTTTGTTCATGACTGCAGCTATTTTTTGATCGGCATAGCATTTCATTTTATCTTTATAAATGTACTTGTGTTTGACCCGTATTCCGATATCCCAAGATTCGAGAAATGGGATACCTAGGATCGCTAGATCAACTTTCGTGATCATAAACTCGGTGGTCATGTCCCCGAGGCCGATGTTAATTGTTGTGTCAGCTCGCCCTAGTGTATCTATAGGGGCTCCGTTAGCTGCTGTGAGCTTAACGTTGGACTTGAGAATTTTCAAGCCCAATTTTTTTGTGACATTGTGGGGCAGAATGTTCACTTCTGCTCCCGTGTCAATGAGAAATTCAGTGCCATTCAGTTTGCACTTGAAAAAAAGCCTTTTATACTCAGTAGACTGCCGGCGTATAGGCTCAGATACGCTGGCAGTTATTCGTTTTCCGAACTCTCTGTGTCGGAGGTTGGAATGGTACTTTCTTGTACCGACTGCTGAGTGTTTTTGGTAGAAACCCGGGTTTTAGGCTGGCTTATAGTCGCAGCCTTTTTGCTAGTTTTGGAAGCAGTGTTTGTCTTCCAAGTGCAGTGTTCTGGGTCTGCACATTTGCGAGTTTCGTTACCGAAACGTGCGTGGTTTCGACAGACATAGGCCGTCGGTTTGTGAGGCTTACTCTCCACTGGTTGAGGTTTGAACTCAGCTTGTTTCGAGAGGGCCTTTTTGAGACCAGTATTTATGGGTTTCGGAGTAGATTCAACTCCTCGTATGTTCAGAGAAGTATTCTCTGCTCTGTACGCGTGTAGCGTATCAGCTAGGTCGAGCCGGGAGGTCGTGGTAGGCTGAGCTGCGACCATACCTCGTGCTTCGATGGGAAGAGTCTCAATCCACTTTTGAGTGATTAGAGCTTCCGAAAAGTACCCAACAGCTTTCGAGTACATCTCGTGGTACTTGGTGCTGGGTTTTTTGGCGAGAGATGCGGGGTCCTCGAGTGCGAGGAGCCTGTCCTGTAAGGACAACCCATATTCTCGTTGGAGGCGTTGTTTGGCCTCTTCGTAGGGAGCGTGGGGTGCCGTGAGGTAAGCTGAGTCGATAGCTTCCCTCATTTCTTCTGGTACCCACTTGTATATAGCTGAGAAGCATTCGTTTTGCGTTCTCATGTGTTTTCTCACGCAGTATTGATCGAATTCGGCGAGTGCACGATCAATATTCTTCTTTTGGAAGACTGGTTTTTGATAATCTCCCATCTCCTCTAAAAGTGCTTGAAAACCACCTTGTGTAGAGGGATGTTGCGTGAGATGTGGGGCGTAGAGGCCCGGCGGGGGTCGCACGCCCGCAGTGGTTCCCTGAAATCCACTAGCTTCATAAGAGGGAACGAAATGCTCCGTGTTGAGCCTGTTCAAAGGCGGGGTCACCATTTGTAGTGGATTTATATAGGTTTGACTTGACGTAGGCAGACCAAGTCGGACATTTATATCCCGGTTATGCGGGTTGGTTTCTAGGCCACCCCCGCGAGGAATGCGGGCGGAGCCGCCAAGGTCAACTGATTTCGCGGGCTGAAAGGGTGGATAGTCCGTGTCGCAGCCGCGCGGAGCGCTAGGCTCGTGTACCAAGTGCTGGGTTCGATCAGTTTTGTACTGAGCCGTTTTGTAATATTCCGGCCTTAGATTTACATCTGAAAGGGGAATATATTGAGCTTGGTTGAGGTACTGAAAAGTATCCTCTGCTTTTTGTGCATTTGGAGTGTATTTGACACTCGGATCGACCGTGTGACCCTGCGTCGGATATCGTGGGTAGTCGGACAGCTTGGTCGAATCGTAAAGATCGGCTTCAGAGCGAGTCTGAAAGGTTTGCTCGATCTTTTGTATAGGTGAGTCTTGTTCGAAAGTTTCTCGAACGAATACGTCGGGCGAGAAGGCGATCCGGACGTGAGGGTCGCGCCTTGCGCTGATGTTTGGTTCAGCGGACTCACCGTGTGGCCGGTAGGGCGCACTACGTTGGTCACTCGGCCCGGCCTTGCCGCCTTCCTCCTTCCCTTGCAAGGGGAAGTAAGAAGGCTGACGTTCCATCGAAATGATCGAGTTTTTGCTCGTTTCGATGCCTCTACGTGTGAAAAATAGAGGGTTTTGGAAGTGGACTCGCTTGCCAGAGCGTCTTTCCAATGCTCAGATGGCAGGGTCCTACCTCGCAGTCTTGATAAAGACTTCCGTAGACGGTAAATTAGAGCGGAGGAGCTGAGTAATTTACCGGCGTGCCCCAGCGGTCGACTACGAGCTTAAGGCTATGTAATCCGGGTGACACGGCTCGGAACGTCCCTCGGGCGTACTGTCTAAAGAGAATATCGATAGAAGTACCGGGTGGCGTCCTAACAGATGAACTACGTTGGGCAATGAGCAGGATGAATAATCACTGGACTCGTAGATGCCAATGCGAAATCTGTGTGGAGAGAAGGTCTGGCTTGTAGAAAGCAGTAGGAAGCCGTTCTTGAGATGAACTCGTAATGCAGAAGGTTCGTCAGCGTAGAGCGTGTAGAATTCTTCGTACTTCGGAGGTGTCGTCGTCGAGAGCGGAGAGTGGAATGAATTTCGGAGGGCTCCTAGCGGGGTATTTATAGGGAGGTGGCCGCCTCCTGCCGCCTCCTGGTTGGTCCGCTTAATTTCATTAATTCTACTGTGCAATCTCATTGGTTCGCACAGTGTTTTCCCAGTATCTGTGCATATGATAGCTGAGTTGGTCTTCCGAGTTGGTTTCCCTGCGTCCGTTGCTTTGACGGGGTCCCCGGGGGTGTCTGAACGGCCTTGAGTTTTCCTGTTTGAGGTTTCTCATTCAAGGCGACTTGTTTCGAACTTTTTGTCGCATCTATCTCGCCCAGTAAATGTTTGGGGAGGTCGCCTTGCGTGTTAATCTTTAATATTTCACTTTTGGGAGAGAATTTAGTATTTTCTCTCTGGTGAAATATTTTGTTTGACGGAGTTGTAACTCGACGTCTTATAAATATTTTTGTGGTGTGCCTACCTCTTTTTGGTAGCCCTGAAAAGGGCTGTTGACAAGAGGGGGTGGATTTCACCACAAGTATTTTCCTCATCGCTTCATTCTTGATTGAAAAGGTTTTAGTTGTCATATTTTTGTATTTTAGTCTCATTATTTACATTTTTCTACTCGTTCATTATCAAGTTATTTGATTTCCACTACTATTTACATTAAGAACTAAGTTTGCGCCCAGGTCCTCTACAGAGGCTTATAGAGCAGACAAAAAAGTTCTTAATGTAAATTGTAGAGGAGATCAAATAATTTGATAATGAACGGTGGACAGGTACACTAGGGAAAGAAAAAATAAATAAATTTCTGAGACGCGAGGGGCCTATGCGGTGGTTGTGATATGTATGGAACATCAAACATATAGTGACTAATTATTGCTATATAGTGAAGAGCTTACTACATCGAAGTATGTATTAACACAAATGTATATCACTACAGAAATCACTGCTGGGAAGAGGGGGGCTCTTGAGTGGCAAAAACTCCAAAGGCAGTAAGCAGTATAGCTAATGAAATAAAATATCATTTTCATTAATTCAGTTTAAATTGCAGAGGGTATTCCACTGGGTAGGGATTTTGCAGTATTGACTGTAGTGAAGGATGAAAAACGGATTATAACTAACACCAGTAAAGTATATCTCCTAATACATAATAATAATAATAGCATTCCGAAAGGTTTTCATCCCCGGCTATTGAAAGGAAGCCCATAATCGGATTTAATAACTTCCTGCAGGTATAGGCGTAGACTGAATTGGGTTACGCTGTTTTATGGAGGTCACAGCTTGGCAAGGAAGACATTTCTTGAATTTATTTTTTACAATACAGTCCATTCCAGGGAACCAGGTATCCGTTGAAGCATTTGCTTAGTTCTGGTCATTCCAGGGTGACCACAATGGGTCAATTTCATGGCTTTATTCTGGAGTAATACAGGAAGGATAATTCTAGTTCCTCGTAGAAAGATTCCATCAGCCGACATAGAAATTTCATTCAGAATGTTGAGGTAAGGCTTGAGTATATTTTCATCTTGAGGTTCCAGTTCATTGTGCAGCAGTTTTTTCTTTAGTAAATTTAGGGTTGCATCTTGAGCACTATGGTCCAAGATTACCTTCCAGGACATTGCAGAAGGAATAGGCTCATTTGTGATGAGGTTAATGTATGTCTCAGCACATCTTGATTTTCGAGGTGGCAACTGAGGATGACGAGATAAGTAGTCCAATGGGTTTGAGTAACCTGGTTTGTGAATGATGGTAAAATTGTACCCCTGCAGTCGTAATCGAAGACTTTCAAGTCGTGGGGTTGTCTCCGCCTGTTTTTCTATCACTCCAATCAGTGGTTTATGGCCCATAACTATCTTGAAATGACTTCCAAGCAGATAAAGACCAAAGTATTCCACTCCCCATGTTACGGCTAGCATCTCCTCTATTTGAGAATATTTTTGTTCAGTGGTGCTTAAGGACCTACTGGCATATGCAATGATGCCTGGTGAGGACGTTGTCGGCTGAGCAAGGATTGCTCCCAGGCCGTCAGTACTAGCATCAACTGTAAGCTCCGACTCAAGGTTAGGATTGAAATACTAATTTTTCAGGTTCTCAGCCATTTTTGCCTTCAGCAAACGAAAAGCAACTAAAGTGTCTTCCCCCCATGCCCATTTTGTGTTCTTCCGAATCAATTTTTGGAGAGGCGCAGATATTTTTGACGAATTTGACAGAAATTGGGCGCAGTACGAGACAGAGCTGAGGAAACTTCGAACCTCTGGAACAGATTCTGGTTGCTTAAAGTTGGCTATGGTTTTGATCTTGCATGGGTTGGCATGGTCCCCTGGAAGGGTACTGTTACGCTCCAGGAAAACAACTCTCACAGTCGAAGAGGTTTGGTCACCCTGGCCTCATAGCTCTGATCGTTGGAGTGTCGCAACTTCGGGAAAATAATTTCTCGTAGTTGTGACGACGCGAGTTCAAACTCCTGACGAGGTAGCAAATATTTTTGGGCCGTTACAGTGGCGCAGTCGAAATAGGACCCAAAATCATACGAAACAATAATTAATTAAATCCCTCTCGAGCCAAAAGACTGTAAACATCACATTTCCTGTTGTTATGCCTTTCATTTCCTCACTCACTTGAGTCAAAACACACCGTGACAATGACCTCGCTGGACTGCTGACTTGTTCCTGGTCTGCTGAGCCAGCGGCCTTCAGTTTCACTTCGCCAAACCAGCCGAGACAGCTGGAATTTGACTCTGGGTAAATATTACACTCCAGGAAAATAACCCTCACAGTCAAAGAGGTTTGGTCACCCTAGCCTCATGGCTCTGATCGTTAGAGTGCCGTAACTCCGGGAAATTAATAATAATTTCGAGTTCGAACTCCTGTCGAGGTATCAAATATTTTTGGGCCTTTACAGTACCAAAATTACCAAAAAAAAAAAAAAACAGAGTTTATCGACTGAAAACATACATTTTTCTTTGTTGAAAGTGAGACCCAAATCAGAAAGTATACGTAAAACTTGATCCAAAGCTGCATCATGTTCCAGTTGATTTTTACCAAATATGAGAATGTCCTCACTCACATTTATAGCAATTTTAAATAGGAAAATGAGCTGTCTAATTATGGCTTGAAACATCTCTGGGGTTGACGAAATGCTGAAGAATAGATGCTTATACCTCCATAGTCCATCATGTGTGTAGAATGTTTTTATATGGCATGACGTCTCACTGAGCTCTAGTTGATGGAATCCTCCCCGCAGATCCAACTGCAGTTTACGGCTCAGCAAGAAAGTCCTTGCTGCGTAAGATGGGGTCTATATTAAACAAGGGTTTTTGTTTGGCCACTGGGGCCTTCCTTACTACCTCCACGGCCTCCCTTCAGGTGCTTGGACATAGTCAGCCACTCAAAATTTGGCAAAATCTGCCAACACTTTGCTTCACAGAGTGATTGCACTACTTACAAGGGCACCCCCTGCATGAAGAGGTCACCCTACCCTCCCTAGATGCGACATATTCCAGGCTCCAAACACGAACTCGCCCATTGGGTATTCGTGTTCAGGAGCTCACTAGGTGGGATAGCATAGAGAGATACCCTCTGGTTCCCCTGGACCTTGTCTGGGATGCGTGTTGACCTTCGCATGAGGGTCGGGGTCAAGGGCAATACACCCCCACACATCCTCAGATGTCAGTGCACTGAGGCAATCCAGTGATATGCTGGACACACTCTTCTATTCACTGATGGCTCAAAGACACCTGATGTAGCACCAACTTCCAAGTCACTAGACGCCTACCATCGAGGCTATTAGGGACTCATATTCTGATGATCCCCTAATACAGAGCCTATGTGGATCGCTTCACCAAGCTACGACATTGGGCTCAACCATAACTTTTATGTGGGCATACATGGCAATGAAGTGTGCAGATGCCCTTTGTAAAATTTATGTAATTATTATAGTAGGATCTGTGTTTTCATCAAAACAATTGTACGTGACCAAGGAAAGTCATTGGTGATAACTCCATTGATATGTTGCCTATCTGCATAGAGGATCAAATCTCCTACATGCAACATGAAGCCAATTCCATCTGGCATAAGCAATGGCAGGGTGAGGTCACTTGTCTGCGTGGTGTCCTTCAGGACTTGAGCCCAGTGAGCCATTTCGTAACCCTACTTCCAAGGAGGGATCGAATAGTGGTCAACCGGGTTGCCTCTATCCATACCCATCTTACTTACCACACCTGCTTAGTGCAGAAGCTCGAGATGTTGTGTATGGGGGTGATCTGTCCATCCTCCACTTTCTGGATCCCTTGTGGACCCCCGAGTCCAGCATCAGCCCCCTCAGTGAGTTATCTGGACCAGACAAGGTCCGATCCCTGTTGTTGTACCTGAGAGCCACTGAGCTCTACTACAAACTGTGATAACTGATATATTTATATACATCTAGTCGTAGTTTTATTTCACTTTGCTAGTAGCATTAGCCTATTTTACATCCAGTCTTAGTTGTTGTATTACTTTATTTTTGGGGTTTTTTAAAATCTACTTTGGGGTTTAAACAGTACCCCTTATCACTGTACCCCTTATTCCCCCCCCCCCCCCCCCCCCCTTGGAGTTGCCAGTGGAGTCCAGTCAAGGATGGCAACATGGCTCCTCTTAGAATCGTGTCACTTCCAGTGTCCGTTTAGACACCTTGTTCAATGCTGCTAATGACCCTTCTGGTTAAGGTGTGGCTTAACCCTTAAAAAAAAACCTACCTATGTATCTATTATCATTCAGTGATGTAGGATAATATAAGTACTATACAAACTGAGGCTTTTTGTTATACTTGTTAAACATAAGTAAAAGGAGGATGTTTTGAAGAAGAAATTTTTTAAACTTACTTCAGTAAGTAAGAACCTGAGAAAGTTTATCTAGAAAATAAAACATTATGAATTCACAAAATTGTAATTATTTATCCTCTGTACTTCTTTAAGCATGAAACTCATAAGGTAAACTGTGATTTCTGCCAAAAAAGAGCCTAGTGGTCTGTCAGACCAGTCCTGTGTCTAGGCATCTGTGGTCGTGGGTTAGAGGAATGCAAATACTCAAGGGTTCGTTTCTGAATGCCCTGAAAGCTGAAATGAATTTCAGAAAATATTGATTTTACTTGTTTTTTGCCATTGCAATGGCTTAATTTTCTACAAAAATTCGGTAACAACACCTTGTCAGCTACTAGCATGGAATAGGTTACCAGAAGAGCAACTAAAGCCACAGCAACTTCTCTGGGGAACCGCTAGAGTGCTCTAAAACCTACCACTATGATGAATGAGGCCCCGAACATAAGCTCGAGATGGAGTGTAACATGCAAACACGGACCTTGCTGATTTGCTCTTCTTTTGTTGACTGTTAGGCCAGTTGTGACAGACACGTGTTTTTTTCCTACTTCTATATTGCAATATTTATTTATTAATAATATAATTCTAATTTTTGACCAGTATTGATGTGAAAAGGGGTGATGCAAGGTATCACAGGCATTGAGTATAAATATTATTTATACTCGATGAACAAGGGGAAAGTCATGTCAACAATCGGGAATGGGGTCAGAACTAATGAAGCGCCTCTATCGCGATTGATGACATTCATTATTCATGGTGGTTCGATCTTGACATCATTTGGAACAAGGGGAAAGTCATGTCAACCACCATATTCCTTAGGTCCTCCTCCCCCTTTTGCTCCTAGAGGTGGGCCTTGTAAGTTCATAGTCATCTGATCATTAGAAACCCCCCCCCCCCCCCCCCACGCGTCAAGGTCTATTTGCAGAGTTTCCAACCAGTTGCTGATCATCAAATCCATGGAAGAAGGACTTCTTCCATGTCCCATTCCTTTGCCAGTATGTATTCCTTACTCTCGGTGTTATACTCTTATGGCTAGCTTCCTCAATACCCAAACATACCTCAAAATTCATTAAGCTTGTAATTTTTGTAAATCAACCCGTACATTTTCGATCTCACTAAAAATTGAATAAACATGGGGGTCCCTCATTTTATGTTAGGAAACGAACGTAATATGAAACATCAAGGTATCCGCAATGCTTATCTTTTTGGAAAATTACTACATACCTTCCATATAAAAAAGTATACCTAGCACCAAAAATTACTAAACATAGGTATGAGTTTTTGAAAAATATAACTGTTTTAACAGTAGAAGTTTTCACGACACTACCCCTTTTCTTCAGTTCTTTTTTTTTTAGCTGCTTAATAGTTAACAAATCTATTTTCCAAATATAAAATAAATTCACAAAACATCTCAAAAAAATATTCCCAAAAAACATTCTCAGTCGCAAACTGGGGTTACGGTTCCGTGTCCTCTACTTCCAGTCCTGATACGGAACATCCATTGTGTCCGACACGTCTGCGGTCACAGGCATCAAAAGACGAGAAATGATAAGGTAATTGTTTACATGCTGCTCTCTACCTCGAGCTTCTTATGTTCGGAGCCCCATAGTGGGAAACATACAGCTACAGTTTATTTGTATTGTAATGGGAAAATGATTGTACCTATAATGTATGCCTGTGATTTTTAATTATGACCGAAAATCTGCCTCGTTAATTTTGTTACAGTTACTTTACTCGTATTCCATTGCTAGATGATTCCAGTGTCATATCTACGAACGGAAAGAAGAAGCTATTGAATGTCACGTACCTACTTATGGTCAGCAGATAATTTGTCATTCTATATCATTCCATCATCGTCGTGCCAGTACAGTTGGGAATATTGATTTTTGTACCCACGGCCATGGGTAACAGATGAGTTCACATGGAAGAAGAGATTCCGTGGTAGAGTTATAGATCTGCCTTTGGATTGGTTGGTAGGTTCTACCATTTTATTTTGTACCTACAATGAATTCACCTGTTTCTTGTGACATGTGTGGGAAAACATTTGAGACAACGCGTTACGCACAAGAGCACCATAGGAGAGTTCATGGAACCAACAAGTACCGTTGCTTCCATTGTAATTTCGCCGCACCATACAAGTGTACTTTGAAAAGACACATTGAAACTCGTCATCTACGTCAAAACGATAAAAGTAAAACTTTAAATACTTGCAATTTGTGCTCCGCATTCCAGTGTTCTGACAGAAAATCTATGATCAAACACTACGTAGAGGTCCATGATGTCAACATTGAACGTCAGTTTTTCACTTTCCACACTCAGGACGACTTTGAAAACTGGAAGTGGCAAATAGAAAGAACTGACTCTACCCGCTTTGTTCGACAGAGAGGGATCAAAAAGATACATGAAAATAAAGTTCAGTGGCTTACATGTTTTCGAAGTGGAATTTTCAGGTCAGAAGGTAAAGGAAAACGTTCTCTCAAACGTATGGGCTCTAACAAAATTGGTGGTATTTGTCCCGCCTACATAAAAACTTTTGAAAACGTCAAAACCGGAGGCATTCGTGTCGAGTACGTTGCCCAACATGTTGGTCATTCCCAAGAAATGGGACGGCTGAGCTTGTCAAGGAAGGACAAGGACGAAATTGCCAGGAAGCTTGCAGCCAATGTACCGTTTGACGATGTGCTAGATGAAATACGCGGCTCTTTGCGTGGTAATGACATTGACCGTTTACATTTGACCACTCGAAAGGACCTGTGGAATCTTGCAAGGGACTACAACCTTCAAGGTGAGTTAAAAATTTAAATAATGAAATGGTGTTGAATAAATTATAGGTATCGATACATAATGAAAATGGTATGTACCACAATTCAAGAGTACCTAAATGAAGTTGTGCATGTAAGGTCCCCAAGGAATGATATCTCTGATGACCTGCCAAGCAGATAATGAGTCCTGAAAAGCTGGGCCGGTTCGGGATGGCCCCTGATCATTATTATTCATTTTTCTATTTTGGGCTGTTTATATGCTGTAAAGCTAGGCTTACATGGAGCGGAACGAGCGCGGAAGGATGGAAAGTTGGAAAAACCAGTGGTGGGGTGGCGGAGTCAGAAAGATTGTTCACATGAAGAGGTGTCCTTGGTGAATGGAATCATAACCTTCCTACTAAACGCCTCTCTGATCTGAAACCTCTACTTGTGGTTATCAACATTCCTGTCCAATGAGCTTGCGCGGAGCTTGACGGAACGCGAAAACGGTATAAAGCTGGTTTCACATGAAGCGGAACGAACGCGGAAAGCAGACCGAAGGACGGAACGCAATCTGATTGGCTGTTGGGACAACAGTTGAGGATGATGGCTGCCATGTTGTCGGAATGGGCGGACGGTGGTAGGAATTTTTATACCGTTTCCGCATTCTGTCGAGCTCTGAGCAAGCTCATTGGACAAGAATTGATAACGGCAAGTAGAGGTTTCAGATCAGAGAGGCTTTCTGTAGGAATGTTATGATTCCGTTCACCAAGTTGACCGCTTCATGTGATCAATTTTTCCGACTCCTCCGCCCCTCCACTGGTTTTTCTGTCCTTCCGCTTTCTGCTCGTTCCGCTCCATGTGAAACCAGTTTATAAATTTCTACCGCTGTCCGCCCCTTTCAACAACATGGCAGCCATCTTTCTCAACTGTTTTCCCAACAGCCAATCAGATTGCGTTCCGTCCTTCCGCTTTCCGTTCTTCCTTCTGTTCTCATTCCGCTCCATGTGAAACCAGCTTAAGAAATCTTTTTTATGTTGGAAAAACTGAAAGAATACATAACAAAGATGGGATCACCAAGCAGCCAACGAAACGTAAATGTGGATACTGCAAATTGAAATCAAGTCAGTGTACCCCACCCTCCCTTTCTACATCGCCATCTTTGCCTGGGATAAACTTCTCCAGGTGTTCTGTAAGCCTCTTACTCGAAATAGGCCTCCATATTTGCCGTGGATTAACTTCTCCAGGTGTTCTGTTAGGCGGTTATCTCCACTCTAGTAAACTTTCTCACTACCTCCATAAGTCCATAGTTGGTCATAAGATTTACAAGATGAGGTTAAGTGTATTTACGCTGATATTTTGATGTTTCCTCGTCCTAAATCACTCTGTAATTCATTGATTTATATTTTGAATATTATTCATGTATTGAATATAAATTTAATTTATGAGTTTTGTGGTTCTCAATGTTGAAGTGGAAAGAAAATAAAGAAATTATTATTCATTTTGCTGCCAAAGGAGTTGAACTATGGTGGTTCTAGTGGTAAAGCCTGAAAATAAATATTCTTGGTTACTAGGTTACTTCTGTTGCTTTGCCCGCATTTTGCCTGTTGGTGGAAAAACCAGTAAACTGGCCACAGAACGTGGTCCAAATGTTGAATGGCTGCCCTCCACTCCCTGATCTGTCCACTCCCTGATCTGAACCTGTTCTTCATGTAGCCGCAATAAAGATAATATCCCCCCCCCCCCCTCCCATTTATCCTCTCTTAGATATGTGAATCGTTCCTTCAACCACGATTTTCTTTAGCTGAGAAAAAACAGAAAACTGTAATCAATAATAATTTGCTACTTTGAAATTATTTTTGTACCCACGACCCTCGTTCTCTGATGGAAAATTAAAGCCCACCATCCTAGTTTAACATCCTAGTTTTTTTTTAGTGGTTTCTCACTGTAATGGCTTGCTCCAAATGGTATTGTGATAAAACTACATAGATCTCACTTGCACTGCTCCATTCTTGCAAGAAATATAAATTTCAGGCACCAAATATCAGAGGTAGTGAAGGGGTAGGGTGGGGATGCTACAGTACATATATTATAGACACTACAAACAAAATTACACCAACTTTAGCAAGGAAGATAGTTTAAAAAATTAGAAGAAGTTTTAATTTTAAATTAAATTAAAATTAATTAAAGTTTAAAAAAAAGTTAAAAATCTCAGGGTTAAAAACAAGTCTTCAAGATAAACTCCTCTTATGAAAGTAATTGTCATACACCCACGGTATCATGGTCTTTGAGATAAATAGGATGGTGGGTAGTTAAGCTAGTTGAACCATTCGTGCTGCCACTGCATGTTTTGAAGATTACTCGACCTTCTAGTACAAAATGGCCCTACACCGGTCAGTTGATGCTCGAGTAATTTATAGTAACAAATCGTTCTTAAAGTTTGACGTGGATTGTGATTCTGACTTGCACTACTTTCTTACCGCTTAGTCATTTGAATGTGTAACATGTGGCCGCTTGGTGGGACGAGTGATTTAAATACCAGCATAACTGTAATACTACACGGTGGTCCTCGATCGGATTTGATCTCAAAGTACTTGCCCTTCAAATTTTCTTTCGGAATATGATTTGGGAATATGTTGGGATTATAATTCAGCAAAAACTGAAATCAAACATTGAGCCGTTTTTTTTTTTTTTTTTTAATTCAGTTTTTGAATTTTTAATTGATACTTTAATCATGAAAATACGCTATAATCGCCAAAATTCAAAAAAAAAAAAAAATATTATTTATGTGCCATTATACAATAGAATCTTCATCTAGTTTCATAGTTCTGACCTATTTTGTGATCAAATATAATTAGAAAAACAAAAATAACAACATTTTATTGAACAAAATTATTATTATATTTGCATGAAGCGCTTAATAAATGCCTGTGAGTATGCGTGTAGTATAATAATAATAATAATAATTTTTTATTGCCATAAACATCGTCAATTACAACAATAGAGCAAACGTCGATTTAAAAAATAAGTAGATAAATGTCTGAGGGGAGTAGGACAAGGGTGCGGAGTATGGAAGAAAAGGGGGGAGGCACAAAGCTCCCGAGTGTAGCCGGCCGGGGCCAGAGCGCCCCGACTGGCCCGGACCCACCCACCATGGCGGCTCCCGGGGCCACTTGCCCATTTCTAAACAGGCAGCCCTAAAAAGTGACAAAGGTCACTCTGACCCGGAAAAAACGCCAAGGGGGCCGCCCCCAGGCCGGCCGGAACACCCAAGCCACGCACCAGCATTAACACACTTATCCCACAGTCACACAAATAAATAACATTCACTCCAAAACAACATACCCTAAAACCTAATATCACAGACACATAACAGTAAATAACAACAAGTCAGCATAGAGTACTATCATAAAAAATTCCTCTGCTGCAAGATAAATCTCAATGCTAAGATGATAAATATATTACATAAATAACTTTTTATAAAATAGTAATAATAACAAAGCTGATAAATAGATAATGCTGTTTGCTGACATAAAAACAATAAAAAGTTAACAGAAAAGAACATCAAACAGAATAGATTGTTCATCTTAAATTGAAAAATTCACTGACCGAATAGAGTTCCTTGTCAATTAAAAACTTCTTTAAAGAATTTTGAAACAAATGAAGTGCGGAGTTAATCGGTAGAACATATTTTTGAATGTAGAGGAAAAAATTATTTATAACTACTATGACGATGTAGTGGGTGCTCTTTTTGAAAAATTCTAGACGATGGTGGGGGATGCGCAGAAGGATGTGGTTGGATCTGGTATGATGTTCATGGTTCAAGGTGTCGTCTTTAAACGAATCTCGATGCTTCAGGTAGAAAATTACTGCTTCCAAAATTAAAATCGATGGTAGAGTCAAAAGACCCTCAGACCTGAAGCGACCTCTGCAGGATGAGTTGGGTGGCAAGCCCAAAACAATCCGAACCGCACGCTTCTGGATAACAAAAATTGGCTCAAGGTTGGCTTGTGACGCCCATGACAGAATACCGAATTTGGCGCGTGAAACAAACAATCCATGATAGGTCATGAGTGACACCTTCTTAGATGTGATTGGGCGTATTTTGCGAAGGCAGAAGCACACCGAACTGAGTTTCTTCCTGAGCTCCATTGCATGTTGTTTAAAGCTAAGAGTTGAGTCAAGAATGGTGCCCAGGAATTTGGTCCTGAGAGCTATAATTATAGGAGCGTTGCCCAGCAGGATGGTCGTGGGGGAGACAGATGGGGCCCGAGCACTGAAAAGAATTACATTTGTCTTGCTATCATTTAGCAGAAGGTGGTTGTTAAGCGCCCACTGCTTAAGCAGGTTGAACTTCTCTTGAACAAGACGAATGCATTCTTGCTCAGAAACTGCAGACCATTTAGCAGAAGGTGGTTGTTAAGCGCCCACTGCTTAAGCAGGTTGAACTTCTCTTGAACAAGACGAATGCATTCTTGCTCAGAAACTGCAGACACAATGAAGTTCGTGTCATTTGCGAAGTTAATGACTTGTGTGTTTTTATCAAGCAACACTTCAGGTAGGTCATTAACCATTATGAGAAAGAGAATGGGTGCAATCAGGCTGCCCTGGGGAACTGATCTCGTGAGGTACTTACTAGTAGACAGATGAGGTCCAGATTTTCCCATAATTTGTACAGACCATGGCCGCTGGGTGAGGTAGGACCTAAACCAGTCATTGGTCACTCCTCTAATGCCGAATTTCTCCATCTTTGCAAGCAGGACATCGTGGGAAGTAATATCAAAGGCTTTTGTGAGGTCTGCCATACAGGCTGCTACAAACAGGCCCTTGTCTACGTTTAAGCAGACAAAGTCAATGAGCTCAGCTAAGGCCGTCTCAATTGACCGCCCTTTCCAAAATCCATGTTGGGCATCATTGAAAAACCTGATGGAGTCCAGGTATGCCACAAGTCTAGACAGCATCAAGCTCTCCAGAACTTTAGCTATTAAACTCAACAAACTGATCGGCCTGTAATTGTTTACATCCGATAAGTCACCTTTTTTTGGAATAGGCGTAACAAGAGCATGCTTCAAGAGGTGGGGAAAACAGCCTGTACTGAAGGAGGTATTGAAAATGTCACATAGCACAGGAGCGATTGCTCCTATGACATTTTTGAAAATA
The DNA here is from genome assembly GCA_030762985.1 of Adelphocoris suturalis. Classification (NCBI taxonomy): domain Eukaryota; kingdom Metazoa; phylum Arthropoda; class Insecta; order Hemiptera; family Miridae; genus Adelphocoris; species Adelphocoris suturalis. The sequence continues at coordinate 48,500,130 of CM061047.1, read as the reverse complement.
GCAGCGGGAACTCCATCAGGGCTACCAGTAGTGTTTTTTAGCTTGTGACAAGTCTCTATAATTTCATTGGCCGATACTGGGGCAAGGAAAAAGCTGGTGGATTGGCACTGCAAGGCGGCTGCTGCCTTGTGAAGCTCGGGGAATCCATGATGGGTAATGGAAGAGCTGTACTTTCCAAAATGGTCTGAGAAAAGCTCGGCCAAGGTCGAAGGATCAGTTATCAACGAGCCATAGTGCATTAATTTTGGAGGTACCTCAGAGATCTGGTTTTTGTTCTTTGCAATGTTCCATGCCAACTTTGTACTTTGTAGGGTTCGATGACTGTGAAAGGGCAAGATCATTGAAATTCCTGGTTGTTACCTTGAGCAGGCACGAATGCTTTTTCAAGAGACCTCGATAGTGACTCTTTGAGTTACCACAAGAAATATTCTGGTAAGCAGACTGTAGGACCCGCCAGGAGTTGATGATTGCCACTGAGCTGTTGATAAATTTCTTCAAAGGGTCCGGCCTTGCTTTAACAATTACTCTTTTAATAGGAAAATTTTGATTGAAGAGGGTCAGGAAAACCTCCCAGAAGTGTCTGTATTTATCGTTAACGTCCTTCAGCAGAGCAATCTCAGACCAAATATTGGCAATTAGATCCTCCGAGAAAGCAACAAGCTCCTGTCGACCAAAAAATCATTTAAACCTGTATTGAATTTGTGGGCAGAGGGGTGCAGGAGATTTCAAATGTAGGTGAAGTGCCGAGTGATCTGACAAGTGATTATCCATGACAAGTGCATCACAGCCTGTAGAAGCTTCATTTGTTAGTATGTTATCTAGACAGGTGTTAGAGGCTGGCCTCGTGACACTGGATGTTGTAGGATGGAGAGCAAAGGACTCCAGCACGGACAAAAATTCAAGTTTTTGATTTGACTCAGAGCACAAGTCGATATTGAAGTCACCGGCTACATAGAGGGTCTTGTTACCACGGCCCCGGGCCTTCTCAAGGACACTTTCAAGAGCCTCCAGGAAAGGTGCTGGCAAGGATCTGCTAGGGCGATATATTGAGCAAATAATAGTCGGAGGGGAATTCGATGGCACAAACTCGATTGCAGCACACTCGAAGTCACGAGATACTGACAACTGGACAATGTCAGGTCTATTTATTACTGGAATACGGCTCCGAACAAATAAAGCTGACCCTCCTTGCTCACCTTTGGAACGGCAAAAATGAGAGTGAAGATTGAAGTCATCCAGCTGGACCAGTTCCAACTCGGGTAAACATAGCCAGTGCTCGGTTAAGCATACAAAATTAATTTCTGGAAAGTTGGATAGGTGGAGATTTAGACCAGTGATTTTGGTCTCTGATAAGCCATTGACATTCTGAAAAAATATGCAAGATGATGAAGCCAAATATGTGATTAGCGGAAGGGAAAGTTCATCTACGTGAGCACCTGTCCCTCCGCTCTTCGGAATAAAAAACGTTTGATGATCAAGCCAGAAGGCCAAAACTCAGGCACCATGACCTGATCACGAAAACTACCGTTCAAACCAACTTTAAAACTTTCGTAGAAACCTTTACTGTTGAGATTCTCGACGGTCCATTTGGCCTCCGGCAATTTGGAAGTTAGATTTGTATTTACTGCTTCTACAGACGTGTCCTTTTTAACTTTGCCAACGAAAAACCAGCTTCTTCTGATCCCAGCGGAAAGCAAAGAACCACTGTCAACATTTCCTCTGCCCACAATTCCATTTCGTCGTCCACGGCGGTCTTTGTGACCATTCTTCTTAGTTTCCCCATGGGAGAATGTAGCAGCAGTGGAAACCAAATGATCAGAACGACGCAAGGTTTGGGAGTGTAATTCCCGATTTACCCGTGCTGTTGTATTCGGGAGACACAATTCTCTTAGAATTAGTATGCAAGGAAGAATGATTTTGTTCAGTAATGGCCTGAGATTGGTTGGGAAGTATGGGCCCTTCAGAGATACCCTTAGCTACAGGGCCACGTTTAGTAATTTCGGCCCAAGAAAGCTGCGAAACAGTGCAGGATGGAAGAAGATTTTCAGAACTTAATTGGACGCCTGAAGGTTGAAGGGTAGATAAACCCGCATTGCCATAACGTATTCCGGGTTTGGAAGGCGCATCTTCTGAATGGAGCACCGTAATGAACGGAGAAAGTGTCCCCAAGGAAGTCTGGCTTATCAATCTTATCACAATCGCCGGAGTCCGGTCCGTTAGCAGGGAGATCAGTTAACAAATTCGCGAATTTCGGCTGTATCTGGGCGAATTTCGTTAGATCGCACGACGAAATGGTTGTAGGAGCTGTCGGTGAGGGTGGCTCCTCCACTCCAATAACATTTGTGGGTTTATGTGTGGAGAAGACAGACTCTAATCGTGCTTCAAGAACCACAATTTTGGCCTCTAGGGTCTCAATACGAGTTTGTAAGGCCTGATTTTCCAACTGTGCATTGCAAGGAGTCTGGGGTTTCGACTGAAGGTAGGTAAGGACCTCTAATATAAGTTGTTGCTGTTTTGTGAGACGTGTAATTAATTCATGCGTGTCGGGTTCCTCGGTTTGTGAGCTGTCCAAGTTTCGCATAGCAGACGAAATGTGCGTGTGTGTCTATGTGTACTCTTGTATGTGAATTTATAATGATTCATTATATAAATTTTAACATAAAATGTATATCTAAATTGAATAGAAAATAAAATCTTAACATTTTACTATTTTATTATATTATTGGCATTTTAACATTTTACATATGCAGAGAATTATATTCGCATACAGCTCTTAATAAACGTTGTCCATACTCAGAATTGATTCGTGATACTTTATATTTGGCCCACGTCGCAGAAAAATCATGATGCACGGCCTCCACCTCCAGCCTGTTCACTGTAAAAGGCTAGGCTGTTTCCGTGTTTGGTGCAAAATTCTTCCACATGAAAGAAAACCGTGTGAACTTTTGGAGTGACTGGAATATCCAAAGATAAATATGATGCTTTGAATTCATTGATGTATTCAATGAATTTTGGATTCAGTCTGACTGAGAAAGATGCTTTGACAACTTTATTGAACTTCTGGAAAGCATTGATTTCAGTTTTTGCTGAATTATAATCCTAACATATTCCCAAATGATATTCCGAAAGAAAAGTTGAAGGGCAAGTACTTTGAGCTCAAATCCGAACGAGGACCACCGTGACTAGCGACGCATATGCAGCTGACAGAGAAGCAGCGTTGAAATAGAGTAATAGCACTTCATGTCCAAGGTCACACTCATTATTACCGTCGGTGTGGGACCTTTTGAGAAAAGTGGAGTCTTTTCATAGGTCTTAGCAGCTTTGTCATCTACTTAGAACCAATCAGATTCGTTTTTGCGAACTCCTACTCACCCATTTTCGTACATCTTTGGATAGCCAAATCCAACCTCACGTTGAACTAACCCAGAGGCTACGCTTCTGCACTCAGCATCAATATTTATGATTCTGTCTAGAAAGATGGATGCCGAAAATGTGTCAGTGTCAAAAGAATAACTCTGCAACTTATCACACAACATTTATTGTGTCGCCTCTTTGTAGTGTTGAGTTGGTTGTTTCTGTCTCCTATCAAATCCTTCTTATCAAAAACGCAGTAAGGCATGCATAGATAGTTTAAAACGGAAAACCGAATCTAGTATTTTAGATTGTGTGCAGAATTTTTACATAGGAGTGCAATGAGTCTTCAAAAATGAATCCTAAATCAAAAGTGAATCCTTATATTTTAAAATGCGTCTCTGATGTATTATTTTACTTTTGATTTCTAGGTGAGTCATTCCTGCGCTCTGATGATGGTCTCAACTTTCAAGACTGGATTAACACGAGACAATGTGATCTTGACCTAGTTAGATTTCACAAGCCTCAAAAGTGCTTGGCACCAAATCACCCAGAACTGAACGAAGAGGATTTCATGTTAGTCATCGCCGATAATGCTCAGCTAGACGTGCTGAAGAAATATGGTTCCAAGTGCATTTGCTTTGATAGAACTCATGATTTGAGTGTATGTGATTTTGAATTGACCACTCTCTTTGTTCTTGATGAATTGAATCAGGGCTTCCCTTGTGCGTTTCTAATAAGCAACCGATGTGACAGTGTAATAATTTCGTTATTCGTATCCGAATTGAAAAAGTCGCTTCAAACTCGCATTCAGACTGAGGTATTTATGAGCGACGTAGCTCCGGAATATTACGATGGTTGGTGCAAAGAGATGCCAGTACCCAGTCACAGAATATTTTGTGCCTGGCATGTAGATCGTGCATGGCGAAAAAACCTTAAAGACATCCGTGACCTTGAAAAAAGAGTTCGTGCATACAAAATGATTAGAGCCCTAATGGAGGAACCCGATGAAAACACTTTCCGTACTCTTTTCAATGACACAATGGGAGTTTTCAAAAGTAACAAGGATTATACTAAATTTAGCATTTATTTTGAACGGAATTACTCGACTACCGTAAAATTGTGGGCTTTCTGCTACAGAAAGTTCTGCAATGAAAACACTGATTTGTACCTAGAAGTTATTCACAATGTTATAATAAGCTTATATATGAAAGGAAATAAAGTCAAACGTCTTGATAAATCAATTGATGCGTTGATGCGGTTCACTAGAGAGAAAAATGATGATCAGCCGGGTGGAAAATCTCATGGGGAAAATTCGGCTCAAATGTCGCCCATTCGGAAAAGGCATCTCGCATCCCTCAAAATGGACTGCATTATCAGTCCTTTCAAAGATGGGTGGAAAATTTCATCTCAATCTCACCGGGACCTGTATTATATTATGACAAAGCATACAAATTCATGCGATTGCTGCTTCAAATGTATTGATTGTAACGTGTGTATTCATGCGTTTAGCTGTACCTGTGCAGACTCGATGAAAAAGTTTAATTTTTGCAAACACATTCACCGTTTGATATCTTTCTTGAAAGTGCCTCCTCATGAACCTTCAACATCTTCTGTTGAGAACGTGGAAGAAAATAAGATGTACGTCGATGCGCATGAATACACCTATTCAACCGACATCGGATGTGACGACGTCTCATCCTGAAGTACAACAATTTTGGATTCAGATTTCGGAAAAAGAAAAGAGCGAATTCGGAACTATGCATTGGACATTTTGGATAGAGCTGTTAACAGCGACCACCTCGATGTGCTTGAAAACGCCCTAGTTCCTGTTCTCCCAACAATCGAAGCTATAAATGTCGGACTAAAATTCAAACCTAGAAATGGAACGAGTTTGACAAATTCTGCAGATCTCTCCACAAACGTTGTTGTTCCCCACCAATAATAAAAATTATTTTCAGTATCTTATTTGCCTTTTTGTCAAAATCAGGTGTTGATTATATGGAAAAAAAATTGAGCTAATTTTCCTGCACGAAAAGTGTCGATGGTTAACTTGATAACGTAAAGAGCTTTTTAAAATGACACTATGGTATAATGGTAATTTGATGATAATTTTAGCCATTTTTAGTGGTTTTGTACTTTTTTGAATTTAAGCATAGGTATTTAGTATACTCGGAACTTTTAGAGAATTTTCATAGAAAATGTAGCTATTTAAATGGCTCCAAAATTATGAAACATATTATAGCACTTAGGAGTGCTCAAATTTTAAAGATGTGCTTAAAAACTCACGCACAAATATGGCAAAAAAATGAAGTCGTTGAATGTATAATTTTTACCAAGAATATTACGTGGTAAAACTTCACCAAGCATAAATTAGAACAGTCAGAAATTTACGCATATTATACCCAATAATGTACCTACCTACTCACATAATTTCACTACTAAATGCTAAAAAATCTATAAAAATTGTAAAAAATTGTATTTACCTATTGTCTAATACTATACAAACAGTTTTTATTTTGCCATAATTTAGTAGTTAGTGCCTGGGCACATGAATCAACATTTCAAAACAACTTGAAGAAAAATGAAGTTCCAGTCATGCAGCATGATCATATTAGCGAAATTTCGTAAATTATCATGTATTACTATCGTTACATTCGAGCACTTTGAGTGCAATGAAATTGATGGAATTAACAATCTTATGGCAAAAAAAAAAAACTAAATAATATTCTGTAATTCAAAATAATATATATACGAGTATAATTACTTAATTTAGACAAGAAACTTCACAAATAAAGGAAGGAAAGTAAGTAAATCTGAAATTTCGAAAATTCTTGATCACAGATGAGAGTAGGTAGGTACAGAAAGAAATTATTCAACTTGCGTTCTTCGGGACAATCGTTTCCATGGCCGAGATAATAATAAAAATGTTGATACATTTTCAGTTAATCATTAAGTTGAAGCCAGGCGGTCGACTAGCTTCGAGGACCCATCTATGCGCTCTTTCTGATTGCTGCAGCATTCTGTCTTTGGCAGTATCTGGTAGCTTTTCCACACTTTCACAACAAAACACTGGTCGAATGTTGCGTCATGGGACGAAGCATGAACCTTCATTGGGAGTGGCCGAGGTTGGTTTACAGACGCCCTATGGTTGTTCATTCTTAGATCGAGGATTGTTGCTTTACCAACATCGAATGCAGTAGACTCTGCACTTTTTGCAAACGAGCTGGGTATGCACATTTTGGACTGGCACTATGCCAAGCCTCAACCCTTGTAAGTGTAATTGCTATTGGCACAGTAGAAGTCTGACCCCTTAATAACCAAATTGCATAGCTCGTTGACGAGGATGTAAGCCTTGTTGCTGTGGCTCTAAGGGCTGCGATCGTGGATGGCGATGAGACAAGATCTCCCCAATATTTTTTCCTTGTCTGAAGGTCTCTTGGGGCTTCTCCGCAAAGACGTCACGGGTTAGTGAGTCAGATGACAAGACAGGCTGTAACTCACGGAGGATACCATTCAACTTTTGAGCCCCAAAGAAAAATGTTGTGACCTACGGAACCTAGTTCATGGGTGCTTTTTGTCTCTGTTAGTTGGTAACACTTGCTGGAACTATTCTGTCTGTTACGAACTTTTATCTAGCCAAACCCCTAAGTATTTGAATGTATTAACGACTAGATTTATTGTTATTGAATCGGTAATCCCCAATCTCTTTTTTTCTCTGAAAGGTACTATGATTGTTTTATTGTTCGCAATCTCAAGCCCTTTGTCTGAACACCATTTTTTGAATTTAGCTAAAAATCTTTCCAATAACATAGCACAGTTAACAAAAGTACAGATGGCATCTGCGAATTGTATGTTTTTATCATTTTCTGGGATAGTAACTTCTATTTCGGATACATAAATTGAATATAAAATCGCTCTCAAAATCCCCCTTCGAGGAAGTCCCTTGAATGCAATTCTGGGTCCCAAAATATCTTCCCTATTTTTAGGTACAAGATTCTGTTTGAGTAAAGAAGGTTCATGATATTTCTTATTACAATGCATGAAATCCCAATCTGTTCCATAATAGTATAGATAAGCACAGACAGCAGTAGAGTTCTTCTCCAATTCCCGATTATTATCTGACTGTTTGACCGATGAATTTCCCCACCCGATGCCACTGACTATGCCCTGCCTGCTGGTAAGCAGTAACAAAAATATACCCTTTGGATTTAAAAAGGATTATTTTCATATTGATTTTTGTTTACGACTCTACCTATAGGCAGCGAAAGTGTTACGTTCAAGGGAAACTCTCGCAGTCAAGATTAAATTAAATCGGCCTCATAGCGTAACTCGTAGGAGCTCTGTTTCTAAGGAGAATCTCCCCTAAAGAAATTGAGGACATGAGTTTCGAAATCTATTGAGGAATATTTTTGAGCCATTCCAGTAGCATTGTTTTCATGTACGGCAGTTGAAAATTCGTTTACTCCAAAATCAAAATCCTTGCTCGCATTTTCCATTTTAGGTTATTCTGAAAACTTTGGCTCTTTGACTGTCTGTCCGCGTGTCTGCAAATCCGTGCTACAATCTTAACTTCGACTGTTTCCATTAGATTTTAGTGAAAGTTTTAAGAATGATTAGTAGATGGTCTCCTCCTGACAGTTTCATTACTCTTAAATCAATAATTCACTCTGCGCATGTGCAAACGTAAAACCCTTCAACCACAATTTTCTCACTGTCTGGTTTGTCCGATCTTGTTCATATTCGGAGTACTTACCTATATCTAGTTGGACAAAGACTACCTATTCGATGATCTTGATTACATACCAATTTCAACACGATTGTATCATTACATAGGTATTAGCCGCTGCACTTACACGCAATTGAATTCCCAGTTACAAGCATTTACTTAACATCAACAGTTGGCATTCAATTTTGATAACATTTTTTGAGAATATGCGGGTAAGGCTGACAAAGCGTCCACTAACAATTTCAACATTAAAACTTAATACTTAGTTTACTGTGGATGCGCAAACGTAAAATCCATCAAGTAGGTCTTCTTGGCCTAAGAAAGTTTTCTTACATCTCACTTAAATTCGAAGGGTAGATGGGGGATGACGATTACATCACCTACGTACCCCTTATGTAATTCATCACGAGCATATCATTACCAAATAGCTGCACATGACTTTTACAAGTTTCCTACCCGATTTAAACGACATGTTCAGGGATTGTACGGTTTAGGCTGTAGATGGTCCCCAAAAAGAACTTCATCGCTCCTGACCACAGCATCCACCAAGCATGATTTATACATTGCTCAATTGACCGATTTTTGACATTTTATGTTTTAATATTATGAAAAACGTTTCAATGATCTATACGTTACGGATACGAGGAAGCTATGATGCACACCAAACTTTGTGGAAGTTTTTCCCAACTACACCAAATCACTCCAAAAGGACTAACAGCACACAGTATGTCTAGTTCAAGGAGGAAAAGCAAAAAAATTAATCACTTGAATAGTTTTAATTGTTGTTACTCATTCATTTACATGAAAACTATTAATAAAATACATTGATTATTTACCAAGGGGTATTCAGAACTAATAATACATCGTGACTTTCCAACTGAAATAACGAACATGGTAATAAATCATTACAGTGGCCAATGCTTTCGATTATTTTTGGAGTCGATCGATAACCCTAATCTGAATAAATCACAAAGATAATAAGTTTATGATGATGTTATCAACTTATAGAAAAAAATGAAAATCTTATTCTCCCGAAAGTTTTCAATAAATATTACGTTAACTTAGGCCATTGCGCTAAAGAGTTTTGGCCTACAATCTTTAAAAGATGATCAGTTCTGAAATAAAATTGAGCTCCAGTATTGTTTTTGTTCTTTCAATGAGGAAGCATCGAGTTTATTAGTCGAAATTGGGAGACATAGTTCGAGTGTACAACTTAAACTACTCTATTCTTAGCCTACAGATAAATACACCGGTATTCAAAATGAAGGTTTTAAAAAACCAAAATGTAAAATGTATGAATCACCCCTAATTAGCAGTATACCCTTGACACAACATGGATTTTCAACATCACTAACAGGAACATTCATTTGGCTCGGTATTACTAAATGATATGTGATGCCTCAAAAACCTTATTTAATGGAAAAAATATAAGCGTTTCATTCTTTAGCTCTTCGTTGCCTGCTGTCCTCCCTAGTAATCACATTCAGAAGGGATACGTGAGGCGATTCATACATAACCTAGACCCCGAACTTTTGAAAAATATATGGCCCAAGCGATTCTTAATTATAACTAGGTATATAGCAAACACCATTACAAATTATCTGAAGGCATTCTAGCAAATAAAGTAGAAAGGATACACGGAGATTAAAGACACGTTAACTAATTTTCCAAACAACGTGGAAAAATAGAAAGAAAAGGTGGAACATGGGTTTACGACAAATATTGAGTATTTCTTCGTTATTGTCTCAAGCTACAGCGCTGCAGTGAAGATAAGATTGGGGAGTGTTAGAAAAGCTGTAAATACGAGGTTCACAATCACAAAATGGCATTTCGTTCACAATCTACTTTTCAATCAGAATGCACAATTAACAACCCCGTATCTTTCATTTCAATGAAAATGGCTGAGAATGATTGGAGCACTGATTGACTTAGTAGTGAGGATTACAGTGGTACCAACAGTGAATGGATTAGTACGGAATTTGATGTCCATATTTAATAATTAACCCAAAGGTAGCTATAATTTGTTTAAATGCATGTTAATATATTTTTGTCTTGCGATTTCTAGTAGAATACTACTAGAGGTATTTTTATGAAGAAGTTCAATGAGGCATCATCACTGAGGTATCAAATCACTCGAAACAAAAGACACCGGGTTGCATGCATTCATTTCAGTATATCCACAACACATAGAATTGGCGAAATATTTATGATTTTCAAGAAAGAGAGGGCTTTAATTGTGCATAAATATAAACAATTTTATCGGATACCAAAGCTGATAGAAAGAATTATAAAAAGTGAGCAACTAGCTTGAGATAGAATGTAAAATGACATTCACAGCAAACAAAGTGTACCTATACTGCTTTCTGAAATCTATATTGAAACTATCGTAAAGCGATTGTATATTTTTTTAAATTTTGAAACAAGGATGGCACGTCAATTATATCGTTATAAAAGAAGAAAATGATCCAATGATGTCAAGCTTTACAAAGTGGCTTGGAGGTGTGTCATTTTGGAATAACAAAGCCAAGGGTACTGCAATTTATCACGACCCCCAGAATACTTGAAACTTTTTCACAAGAACCTTCTAAAAACTTGGACATTCGGTTTTTTCAATATGAAAACCAGACGATCGACGAAATATATAGAAAAGGACATCTGAACGATGAATGAAATCAGTAAAATACAGTCATTATTCTCTTGTCTTGAGCTTTGGGGAGCACGTTTCCAATCAAAACACCAACGCTACATTCAAAAGAGATTATTAAAAAATAGTCCCAATCCTACAAAATGTTTCTAGTGAGAGAAGAAATATTATAGGACTCCTAAATCCGTTCCGAAAAGACCAATCCTACCCTACCTAGTATCACACGATTACAAGGACAATACAGTAAAAAAAGGAGCTCGTTTGAGGAGAATAAAATATCTAGCAGAGCGTCGACGAATATAAGAATTTGAGAATTGATACACCGAGAATTTATTATTGAATTCAATGTTAGGGTTTCAAAACGATGAATGAACAACAAATTTAAGGACCGATGGCACTTGAGTATCAAGTCAACATTCTTACTCAGAAGTTTTTCATTGACGAATCCCTATGAAAGTAAATCCCCCTCCAAAAGACATTTTTAATGTTCGAATTATTGAAAACGCAATCGAATTTTGTAAAATATTGAGTTACTTCTTCGAAACCAACTTTAACTGTAACGAAAGATTTTGGAGGCAGGATGTTTTGCTTGTTAAATTCCCCCTAACTATGAGACGTAAGTTAATGTAAGTTAACGCAACCAACCGTTCTAACCTTGGTTTAGTGACCAGTGTTATGAGTAAACCACAAATTTGAATAATTGATTAATTTAGAATTGAGTTAACTCGAGTTCGAGCGTGAGTGGAAAAAACTAAAACTTGAATCGGAAAAAAATCAACCTGGAGTTAGGTTAAATATATTCGTGTTATGATTTTCGTCTATTCACAATTCACGGAAGTCATCCTTCTGTTGGTAAAATTTATGTGTGAGTAGTTTTGATTAAAACATACATATTTTTTTGTTTAACAACGAGAAAACTCAACAAAAACTACCAAAGAGGCTATGCATATCTTAGGAGGAGGTTTCACATAATAAACAAGGTAAGGTACGTGTAAATATATGTTTATATTCTTGGTAAAAATTCTCGAAAGATGACTGGTTCCAATGTACAAAAAACAAAAAAAAACTTTCAATGAACCTAATCAACAACTGACTTAACGAAATAAGTTAAGACTAACAAATTTTAGTGACTACAGTTAAGTACAGTTTAGTAACAAATCTATCGTTAGGTAGGTACCATAATCGCTAAAAAACAACAAAACGGCTAATATTGTTTTAATAATAATAAGTTGTATGCTGGCTGGATAACATTTTTTATTTTAGCGCGTTGGCTCTATGGAATGTTTATGCATCAGCCATATGTAAAGAGAGAGACGTATCTAGAGTTGATACTGTATATACGTCGCAACCTAGGAAAAGCCTAGGTTTAAATGTGGAGCCTATCATGATTACCGACAAAACTACTTCTTACAATCAGTCTCATGGTTACTAAAAATTCTTTGATAAGAGCGTGTATTATTGCATACATCGTATAAATTATAACTCACGAAAGTCGATATGTGAGCTAAAAAGAAATGATTTTAAACAGTATAACTTTGGCACTAGATGAAACTAATCTAATATAACTACAAAATTGTACACGTTAAATATATTACAACTATCAATGTACAGGGCACCAAATCACGTTCTTATCGATTCAACTTTGAGAAAAATCCTCTTTTTTTGTAAAATAATGTGATTTTTTTTTGGACTTTTTTTGGAAAACGATTACGGGTGGTTATGGTTAGAAACCCGCAAATCATGATTTTTCCGATCAATGATTCATGCGACCAAACCTACACCTGATTTCGTAGAAAAAACAATTAATAATTTACACGTTCTTGCATCGCATTTAATAACCGTTTGTCACAATGCAAGAAATAACCATCGATCAACTCAATATACACTATCAACAACAAAAAATTTACAATAAATTAAAAATACAAACGGCGACAACGTAGTTTGCGTGGGCTTATCACGTGTCTTTCGTGGACAGGAGTCCCAGTTTTTTCTGAGTTTCACCAATGACGGAAAGGAGCGCTTCTCGCTGGGCGGGGTCGATGGTTTGATCCGAGAGGCGTTTATGTAGCTCTATCACGCTGTCAGCTGCCTTCTGCAGCTGCTCTGCCATCGTCTCAACTAGATCTTGGGAAACTGCAACAAGGGAAATTATAGCTAGTAGAAATATGTTTTCTAAAAAGAACAAATTTCAAACTACAATACATACATGGTCTAGTACGATATACCGTAAAACGAGAGTGTAACCCACTATGCAGAACAAAGCTATGAAATTAACAACGAAAAATAAACTAACGAGATTTGAATGAAATTGTTATGCATTAAAAATTAAGAATTTTCAATCACTATGCAGTCATTATTTCATACAACAGATGCGTCAAAATAAGCATTTTTTGATCAGCTGAAGACTGAATCTGATCTGGACTGCGGTGAATTTCAAACACAATATTGACGAAGCCGATTTCGGATTCGTCTCCTACAACTCCAAAACTAAAGGAGGATGGTGGTTTAGAGGTCCATTGGAAATCGAGAGTGACCGTAGAAATTATCCAAGCCTCAAAAATAGAAAATTTGCGATATCTTTAGAATTTTGAGATTAACAAAAATCATTTTCGAAACTCTCATAGAAATTGGTTTTGCACCCAAAGAAGGGTAGCAGAAGCATTGTTTTCACTTTCGGGTGATGACAAATATTTAAATCCAGAATTATAGTACAGTCTTCGTAGAAGACTGTTTACTGAAGCAGCTATCGTGTGTACACGGTGTTGCCGTGGTATTTCAAAGAAATAATTTGAAAACACCCGCGAAAGCTCACTGTTCTGTTGGCCACCCTGTGCTGCCTCGCACCCGACCATCCCATGAGCGATGCCATCTTCACTTTGTGTTCCACTGTGTTGCAGATTTTTGTGCTCTCACACTTCCAGGTTTTTTACAAAGGTTTATAGTTCCTCGCGAGTTTTTTCTCATAAATTTAGTGTTTGTTCATTTAAGCGACTTGAACTGGGTTAGGAGTTGCTGTTGGAAGCATCGTTCTGAGAAATATCACCATACATATTGCAAGACATCAAGAACGATCTAGAAGCCGTAGACTTCTCCCGTTCGCCATCCCATTTAGCATCCTCATCAGCCTCCAAATTTTCAGCCTCCCCCTTATCTAACAACGCTTCTTCAGCCTCCTCCAAGGTTTTTGCCGGATTTTCATCCACGCCAGTTTCAGTTGACATGCAACCTCCGTCAGTTCCGTCCCTTTCTCAACAGTTAAGATCTATCATGGGCATAGACGAGGGTCTCCCAGTCACCCCCATTTTCATCCAACCCTACAGCTACAGTGAAAGCAAAATGGCGGGACACCATGAGGAAAGGTTTGGAGAAATCGGTCTATACCGAACCCCAATCTAAACATGATACCTCCATCTACGCGTCGGCAATTCTGCCCCCACAACTGGATCCGAACCTCATCAAGAGTTTTCCGACCTTTGCCACAACTACTTTCAGTGCAGGCACTACTTGCAGTCGCCGAAGCTATGTATGCTGTGTCGGGTTTCCCGGTGTCTGGGGAGGATCAGCATCCGGTTTATTGGGCGGAACAATTAAATATACAGGGCAATTTTTTTTAGGTAGTAGAAACCACGGAAAAATTAAGGCTGACATTAACACGACCCCAAAAACCATTCATGTGTCCTCTAAAGGTAGATAAGAAGTTGTAGCAAGTGAAAGTTTTCGATGAAATCACTAACTCTTCAGCTTGAATAGTTTGTGTCTTAGGGTTACTTAATCAACTTTCTTTGGGTACTCAAGAGTTAATAACCTCAATACGGAATACGAATATTGATCATCTTTGGAGCTCCATCATGATTACAAAACGTGAGAACGAACCTCCCTTTTCCTGTAATCACCTACCCCAAATCGTTATATTATGTACTTACCTAATAATTTCGTCAAAAATATATTCTAAAGATTGGCATAAATGAACCAAAACCTCGTAAATTGTATAAAATGCATTGATGCACGTAAATTACTTACGGGGAGCCTTGGCAACATCTATCCCATCAGTGTCTTTCACAGGGACTTCGTATGGGGAAGGATCCAAAGGTTTTATATGGGCGCTGGCACTTCGTTGCATTTTGTTCCCGATCCTGTTGACTTCTCGGTCTGAGCCACTCCTCCCTAGCCCTATCCTTCTCGCAGCGCTGCAATCATGTTATCGCATTAGAATAAAGAGAATAGAAAAAATATCAAGTTTGATACACGCGAATTAGAGTAAGTAGAGAGAATAGTAAAAAGATCAAGTTTGACACACGCGAGTTGGAGTAAATCAGATTGATTTGTTGTAAATGAATTAAGTGATGGGATCAAGAACCGTTTGACTGGGATCGTACAAGATTTAGTCCGGTTGGTAGAAACCTCAATGCCAAAATGTGACAGTGAAGCATCTTCCATGTCAGAATGTGCCATTTAATTTGTTTGAAATACACTTATGCATGGCATACTAGCATTCAAATAAAGAAATTATATGTGTGACATTCACCAAAATTTTATCATACACAAATCATTTTTTACAAAGTTTTGTGAAATATCATACCTTGATCGGTCTAAATTGACACTCTTGGGTCGAGGGGGAGGTGTAGGTTTCGTAGATGGTGGGGCTTGATTTTCCTCAGAGCTGGAGTCTTCAGTATTTCCAGCTTGGTTCAGAGCCACTGTAATTCGGAATAAACTGTGGTTAGCTTAATGATGCTGAAGAGGATTTATATGATTATGAATAGAGTGACTTGAAGGGGCGTAGAACTTGAAACCAGGCGGAATACCAAAACTTCTGAATAACATAATGGAAAAAAAGACGTACCTACAAGCACTATCACTCCATTTTCATATTTTCAACCCAGACAATATCATGAGGCCCTTTCCAAAGGCTGTGGCAACAGAACAACAACCCCCCTTTTTTACCGAACTAGCAGGATTTGCGCGAAACGCACGCCAACTTTGTTTTTGTAAATAGGAAACCCCATTTTTTTTTATTGCAGATTCAGATTCTACATAAAATTTTGTGGAAAAATCACCTGCAATCGATGTTTTGACCGCTAGCAACCCGTTCAACGCGTGAGTGAATTTGCGCCAAAATGTCATATTTGGATTCCACGCAAAAAATTACTGGGGGTTACAAATTTAACCCTTTTTTTTTAAAGCTAATTTTCAAAGTGTATTACAAGCTTGGTTCATAATAGCTGGGACACATTATCTAATGGAAGAATTGCAATTCTATTTCGCCCTTTTTGAGGGAGATGAAGGTTACCCGGGTAGAGATGTAAAGGATGCTGGAAGAGTTCATCTTCATTGAAACATCCGGCCTCATCCATAAAAAGCAATGCATGAGCAATTTCGTCAAGAGGACATGGAGAATGAGGATGATGCTGCAATCTCATTAAGATTAAGAAATCTCACTAAGACGCCTTCAAACTATTACTACGTATACTTCTTCGTATATTACTTTGGTTGTCACACAAACAAAACTCGTTGTTTCTGTAATCGAGTGAGGTTAGGTAGCAGAACGGCCTAGTTGTACATGAGAACAACCTACGCACCCTTTCCATCGGCATTGATCCAAACTGAGCAACATTAATTCGTTTCCAAACTAATTGTTAACGTTGAGTTGGGTTTGAGGAGTTGAACTAACCCTTTCTTCCAAAACAACCTGTACTACCTGGAGGAAAAGAAAAGTTTCGAATGCATGAAACGTCAACATTTGTTAATATTTATTCTACGAATGTTGAACAACTCACTGCTGGAATATGCTCCTGAGAGACCCCTCCGTCGAGCATCCATCCTAGCTTTGCTATTACTACTCATTTTATTCTGAGATGATATTGTAGGCCGCATTATCCGTAGAGAAACTAAGCTTCGTTGACCACTAGCTCCCACCTCGCTTTCTGAATCACTCTGAAACAATTCAACAGGTTCGATACATAGCTTTTCAAAATTAAAATAAACATTTTCCAAATAGCTGAAATATTTTCCAAATTGAATGACACATTTTCCAAATCGATTGAAACATTTTCCTAATTGAATGAAACATCTTCCAAATATATTGAAACATTTTCCAAATTGAATGAAACATTTTCCAAATTGAATAAAATATTTTCCAAATAGATTGAAACATTTTCCAAATGAGAATATAGATTTTCCAAATAGATCCAAATTTCAACGATGGCGTCCATGGATCGAGTTAGTAGATCCACTGCGAAGGGGCAGGTGGCACTCCTTAGCCATGCAAGGAAGCACCTATGGGAGGAGACCCTACGAAAAATCACTGGTCCTCCAGGTTGGGGGTTAAGCGGGGGTCCGGTAACCCAACCTTGTAAAAAGCACCTCTTACTACGAATCCCAAAAAGAAAAAAGCCGGACTGATCTCACTGATAAGATACAACGCCCGTCTAATTGGCTTTCGTCTTCTTCTTCGCAGTGGATCTACTAAATCGATCCATGGACGCCACCGTTGAAATTTGGATCTATTTGGAAAATCTATATTTTCATTTGGAAAAGCTATATAGCATTCTACATAAAATTTGTAAGAGCATTGTCAGCTAGTTATAAAATTTTTTTAATGGTTTAAAATACATAATACGACGATGTATATTATCGTCCGTCATCCAATACTCAGAATTGTATTTAATACGATGAAGAATTAATATCACATATATGAAGATGACAACTTACTTGATTCAGAACCCCAACCGACGAGCTTCTCGTCATGGGTGAATTTTTAGCCATATTGTGCCGAGATGAGTGTGACTTGTTCACCTGAGATTTCACTGCAACTGAGAGTTAATCCAAATATTAATAATTCGTGGAGAAACTCATTATAGAAATGTATTTTTAAACATTATATATTTTTCTATTTGGATAGAAATTGCAACACGGCATAACAGACAAAAGGAAACAAAACTAGTAAACATTTTGAAGCGAAGAGAATGATTCAAAGAGGGAAGCGCGAGAAATACGAAGGAAATAGAAAAGGATCTACGACAATTACACTGGTAACAAAGGCAAATACGTAAAAGCAACATAAAAATCAAAATGAAGACTACTGATACATGAAGAGCTAGGAAATGACGAGTAAAGGAATCTAGGGTTCTTTGAATTGTGACAGAAATTTGTAATGTTTCCTACTGATAAATGATGAATTCCCAATTTTTTTGATAAATTTTATACAGTTAAAATATTACCTACTGGATGCGGTGGGGAACAACTTAACGCTCCCATACCATGTAATATAAATGTTACCTTCTCAAACAGATTAGAATCGAAATCATAAAGGTGTATTATACAATACGCATGTACAGAGTATGGTGTTGTGCATCAGCGCTGAAATTGCAATGTGCTTGAAAGGTGCCAACTCAGTTTGTAAAGGAAGGTTCATTTTTTAATAGTCAATATTATTATGTATTATTAAAAATAGTTCAATTTGGGTACTTTCGACTGAATATTTAGTGCAAGTGCTTGATAATAAGTACCTTGTGAACCAGTCCTTCGACTTGGTGGGGCCGCAGAGAGATCACTGAGCGAGCAAGCCCTTCGAATCCCTCCCGTTGACTCTTCTTCAACTACCAAACAATAACCACACAAACCATGCAATGCACTTGACAGCAAAACAAAACACGAATAGAGATGGGGGAGGATACGGGAATTACAATAGACAAGATATAGATACATCACCTTTATGTGTAAGATAATAGAAAATAGGGGTAATAGAGGTGTATGTAGTGAGTTAGGTTTGTTTGTGACCTAGTGGGTCATGCGTTGATCTACTTATTTCTTCAGGAAGTATCAAGTAAGAAATGATTTTAAACCCTCAAGTAACAAGTAGTTCAAATAGAAAACAATGAACCGGGCGTGTGTGCAGGTATTATAGTCTCCGTGGCGGAGTGGATATATTTGACTATGGAAGGAGAGGATATTTTAGAAAGATCATTAGTTGTCAAACAACTGCAATTGAGAGGTGAAGTTATTCCTACCGATAAAATCAGATAAGAGGGAGCAATGCCTCTGTGTGTACTTGTAGTGTAGTACGACTCAAGAGTTCAACAAATTTGAAATCGCTTTGAGTTGAGTGAGGATTCATCATCTCTAGTATAGCATAGACCATCTGTAGATGGCCAAAGGTATCTCATAACCCCCATGATCCTTTCTACACTACAATAATATTTTTGAGACTGTGTACATACATAGACAGGGTGTTCGTTAATAGGTGGCACCGTTTTTATTTGGAAGAGTGGAAAGTTCAAAGTGGGCAACCCTCCTTAATTTTTACGCATAATCTAAATAATACGTTTTACTCATGCGCAAAATGTGCGTAATGAATACTAACTTGTTGATTACCAATGAGAATCCCCATTTATTTATAGCAGATTCGGAATCTAGATAGAATTTCATGGAAAAATGAATCATCACTTCGCTTGCATTTTCGGGACTACAAAAACTTGCGGAAATTTGCAAATGCAAAATATCAAGCTTTTGAGTGTATTCAATTGCCATATGTAATACATTATTTTAGTGTATTTTTTTACGTCGAATTACGTAATCATGTTCAGTTATTGATAGTCGCAATTCCGATTTGGGAAGGGATTTATAAACAACGACATTTTATTACGCTTTTTCCCTGTGCGGAACGTGTGTACTTTTCACACACTTTGTGCAAAATTGTGCACGTTTTGGTGCTTCCAAAAGTTCCGAGTGATGGGTCATTTTCCAAGAAATTTCAAGTATAAAATGAAGTTTCTTATTCAATGCTATTGTGCGTTAAGAACATTTTGTGCATGCGCACGATCGCGTGCGTACGTATTTGAATTCTACGAAAGAAATTAAGATGGGTTACCGAATAACATAGAAGGTCAATGAAGCCTTTCTTTGTGAAATTCGGGAGCTCAAGTTTCAATAGAAATAAGACCACACAGCAGATTAATTTATCTAGTCAAGACCGATCAAGTTGACGGACCTGGTCAATTGATGAGCAGTATCCCTTTTTTCATTTCGTTCAGAATTAAACTTTTTCCACATAGTTTTGAACTGATTTGAGCACCCCAAGTCATTTCGAAATATCATCGATGGGGTATGTTATCCCAAGTACAGACTGGTAACTGATTAGAAATTAAATGTTTTCAGGGGGACACATGTGTTGCAAACGTTGCTTCATATTTCTATTACATAAATCTCTACCCAACAGGAAGAGTGGGCTCATAACGGGGACTAAGCAAACAGATAAAACAAACAACTGGAACAAATAAAGAGAAAAAATCAATACCTCCGTTCTTCAGTAACGGTGTTTGAAACAGAAAATCAAACGTACATAAAAACGAAATAGAAAAGGATTGTAGATGCTGGTGGGTTTTGAGAGTTACTCAAAAATAAATAAGGGCAGTCTACATAAAACATTAAATAACAATGAAAATGGTGAAACGATCAAATAAACATACTCGAATAAATTCGGAGTGAATGCAAATAATATTATAACAATAAATAAAAGTAAAACATATGCCAAAAAATTAGCAAGTAACTTGGGGTTCGTGACAGATAGGCGATTCATATCAGGTAGGTATCTTGGAAGTGATATAGTTAAGAAAACTGTGATACGAGTAGTAAATAAGTACCTACACAAAATTAACGGTAAAATTACAATGTTATGCATCAAACATCGATGTAATGCTATACATGTATTATCGGCACCTAAAGTGATTATACATACTAAGTATGTATTTCTCAGATCTTACAAAAATATACACTACATGGAAATAAAATTTTATTTAATTTTTTTGTTAGTGAGGAATATGAGTTAGGTACCTACACTGGTAGAAAAACCTTTTATACCAAGGCGATTCCTGTGGTTTGGTAAGTTATCATTAATCGGTTTAGTTACAGGCTCTTGATCGTGGAGTTCAAGATCTGCTGAGGAATTTGTCTACAATTTTGGCGAATTTTCGTAATGATTTAATGGTGCAGCCCTAACGCTAATTTAGTCGACGTAGAAGTTTCACGAAGTTCCACTAGCCTACTGTGACAGTAGTCTCATTCAACCAGCTCAATATCGGTGTACAGCTGCTGAGCCCAGCAATCATTTCTCGTCAGCCTCCATTCGCAATTCAAGGACGGCTGATACTTGAAACTGGGAAGATTATACTCGGTCAGGTCCCATGGTTTTACTGAGCGAGTTTGACAAATATGCCTTCATCAATACTTATAAGGCACTATTCATATCAATGAGAACCATATTAGGTGAATGAGCTTGCATAATAAGCCCATTATAAAATAATATTGAATTAAAAATTAGATAAGGGTCGCAGTACAATTAACTTTGTTAGGACTGTGCAATAAGACTTAAACGGCTTTACTTATATGAATTATATCTTTTCGTAGAAAGCCATTTGTGAGTGAGAGTGGTCGTGGAGATAAGAATCGTTGATAAGAGTGGTCGTGGTGATAAGAATCGGTAGAGTGTTGAAATAGAGCTACCCGGATCAGTTAACAACTGATAACAAAGTGTATGTAAACTGGGTGCCAGGTCACGAAGGTCACATAGAAAATGAAGAAGCAGATCGGTTGGCCAGGCAGGGGTCGGCTAGAAACTAGTACGGACCAACCCCAGCCTTAGGCATAACGCGCAACGCGTGCAAAGCAAAGGCAAACACCTGGGCCAACAGAGATCTAAATGAGTTATGGAGAAAAGAGGACAATCTAGGATGTGTATATCTGGCTACGTAAAAAGTAGCTCTTTTCATCATGTCCAAGGTCTCTTCACCACTCTGCGAGTGTGGAAGAGGAGAAGACACAGCAGAACACTTTTTGTGCGACTGTGACAGATTTTGGAGATCTAGGCAAGAAGCCCTAGGACACAACACAATCGAAAGGGCCTCACTCAGAGACCTCGATTGGAAGCAGATTAAGAAGTTTGTTGAAATGAGCAACAAATTTAGGGACATAGCGCAGCCGTAGAATCCCCAATTTCCTAAGGGGCCCTTTTGGGGAAATATAAGCCATCAGGCCTGAGATTTCTTTCTACGGAAGCCCTATGCAGTCAGTCAGTCAGTCGGTCGTGGTGATAAGAATCGGTAGAGTGTTGAAATAGAGCTACCCGGATCAGTTGCACAAAAAACGGAATTCTCCAATCAGCTGAAAACAAAATTGATCATTGAGTCAGGCGAGTGGAACTCGTATCCCCCACACAATTAGCTGAATCAGATATGGAACTTGGAAAAATGAAGTTGCAAATGGAACTCTCACAGCAGCAGTGGAAAAGCAAGCTGCTGATTTTTAAGATGAGCTTCCGTTCACCAGTTCAGAACATTTTTTACTAGGTCATGTATAATACTTGCTAGTTGTTGGTTAAATACAATAATAGGAAAAACGAATCGGCAGGATATGCCAAATATGTTAGCACAATATAGTTAAATAAATTGCTTTTCTAATATTGTTGGTTTTGGTAAAGCTAAAATAGTTCATACAGTTTATTAAAAAAATATATATGTCATTTTGATTTGCGTATGACACAAAAACGTGCTATCAGTTGCAATATCTATATAATATGCAATAATTAGACGGAGACTAGGGTTTTAGAAAGGAATTATAAAACTATACGTTTTGCGTGCTTGGCTGTGTTAAGGACGTGAATGACTATCCATTAAAAAGGAAAAGGAGTTACGAAACTCATATAACTATACAACCCGACTTACATGTGACTAGGAACATGAAGTTGCAAGTTGACTTCAGACAAACTTGAAAGTAAGGTAGCTGGTGAGAGCACGACACGTAGAAGTAATAAATATTGACAATAAACTCCAAAAGAAGGACATCATTCAATCTACCATGTTTTTTTGACTTAATACATTTAAATCTCAGTCACAAGTCAGGAGTCCTGTCGGCATAGATTTCAGCTTTATGCTCATAGTCAGATTGGCGGAAATATATTCAAAGGAAAAAATGTCAAGAGTGAAAACCCAAGGAAAAAAGGTCAAAGAGATGCGAGGAGATATATGGTGTCGTGTGTCCGTGTAATCCTGTGCTTTAAGACGTGATTTCAAATGGAAGTCATTAGAAGCAATAAAAATGGGCAACAACTGTGTTACAAAAGTTTCATGTACACTAAGCAAACGTCTCGTAAAAATCATGTTTGGTGGAAATATGTGAGTTACCATATTACAACCACCGACGAACGGCATAGTCACGTTCACCCATCAAGTGCGGATCAAATAACAACTGAAAAACCTATGTGCAGCTTTCCAGAATGGCCAAAAATCCTTGCCAAATTTCCTCCGAGGCGTAGGGTGGAATATACACCTGCATCCCCCAGAACAACCTACACTACAAAATCATGACACCTACAATCTTGAATTTTTTTCGTTTTTTTTCTTGACTTTTTTTCCTAGTGAAAACACGAATTTTCGGGATTTGACTATTTTTTCCTTTGACTTTTTCCGCTCAACCATAGTCAACCTATCATCACATACTTTACACCATCATTTTTGGGGAAGATATTATTTAAACAAAACAAAAATGTCGAAAAATGCAAATTAAAAAAATCATCAGGCTTGGTCCAATTAAATTAAGAATCTAATAAAGCAAGACAAAAATAAAACGTTTTCTTGCATTTCAGTGCGATACCACCCAAATAATTTCTAGTTTTTCCAACATTCCTCAAACACACGCAAGTATAAGAAAAAAATAATGAAAATTAATCAAATAACTTACCATAAATTACGATTAAAATAATATATATCGCAATATACAACATTGATGATCTGCATAACTCATGCTCTGGGATTCTTTGCAACGATTTTCAAGCAATTTCTCTAACAATACGAAAGCGTACGGTGCCAATGGAAGCAGTGCCAAAACGCCAAACGGTATCAGGGTACCTGCAGAACACTTGTCAGGGAGTATCTGGCCATTAGCGATCCTTCGCGCTAGCTGGTTGCCAATGCTGGGCTTCCATTTCCGTTTGGGAGAGTTGGCACAAGATGAGGACGTCCCTGGCGTGGAACTACCTGAATCACAAGACAAATCTTCCCTCGCAGAGGAAATCCTCTCGAAGTTCTGAGACAGGAGCTTCACCCGGCCACCGTTGTATGGAGGAATGTCACTGAGGGAACTGAGCGAGTTTAGCCCCGGATCCTTCACTGGTGGCGCTAAAAAGTCTTTTTTGAATGGCCGAGGACTCATTTTCAACGGGGATTTCTCAGAAAACGTGCCCGAGGCGAGGAACTTATGAGGTTTGCTAGGTACTTTTTGAGCAGGAGGAACTTTCGGTTTTGGAGGCTTGTGAGCCACAACTGGATGATTGTGGGACGTAGATGATTGTTTCCGTTCTTCTCGGCTTTGATGTTTCTTCAACAAAGCTTCGGGTATGATGGGCTTAATGGGTCCATTTCCAAGTGGAATGAAAAACGTTTCGTGCTTGACTTTCTCTTCCGGCTTTTCTTTTACAGGCCATTCATCTTCATCGTTCTCGAAAGGGGTTTCTGGGCGGCTTTTGGACGACTGGTAAACATTACACGTCTTGGCAGTAGTGTCTTGCAAACTCCTTGTTCGTATCACAGGTTGCTTTTGGGGAATTTGGTCTAATTCTTCAGGAGATTCTTTGCCATCCCCTATATCAGTGAGAATGCTTTCAGTACTATGAAAAACGTCACGATTGCTGAAAAGGAATTGATATTCGCTTTCATCAGTCAGAATACTCTCTGTACTTCGACAAGTATTCTTTCGAAGGAAGAAACTTGCGCTACTATGTCGTTCCCAGCCTTCATTTTCATCTGTTAAAATATTTTCTTCGCTATGAAACTTCGTTTTTTCAAACCTCGTTGGACCTTTGAACCCAAAGGCGCTGGAAGACCTTTCTAAAATTTGATACTCACTTATACATCTTCGGGGTTTAGAACCATATTCACTGATTTCCTCCAATGAATCCGAGCTGTACTCACTAAGATCGTTTTCACCTAAGAACCTTGTATCACAATGTTTCCCTATTTCACTAAGATCGTCAAATGATTTAGATTCCCTACCAACATCTACTTCCTTTTCATCAATGTTCACGTAAAAACAACAAGAGTATCTTTTGTGGCGGTTAGTAGCTTGTCGGGCCATGACCTTCATGTTGACATCTGGCCCAAGGGATTTGGTGGGTGAGACATTCTCATTGACGGGAGATCCCGTCAGAGAAGTGTCCATGGATTTGCACCCTGAGCCGTAAGGGGTTGAGGAAAGTTGTGAGAGGTTCAAGCTCACAGGCCGGTTATGTTTGTTACGTGGTTTCCTAGTAAACGTGCTTGTATCAATTTCGTTACCTTGTTGGACGGCTCTACCCTTAGTAATAGGCTTCGTTCTAGTGTCGTTGTACATTCCGTGCATGCTGAGATCTTGAATACTTTGACTCGACTTCAAACTCGATCGGTAACCAACCTGAAATGATTAAACAATAACAGTATAAGAATACAAACGGAGTTTTACAAATGAGAATACAGTACAAATAATACACCTAAATGTGTATGGAGAACGCCCAATGCAGTGTGTACTAAGTACAAAGCAATTAAAGCTAATCTTACACTTTGCAATTGACGTCTAGTTTCCTGTATCCTCCTTTGCAGCTCCTCTCGTTTGCTTAGAGCATTTACATCATTCTTCGTAGTTTTGGCTGCTTGAATAAGGTTGGAATTCCGCGTCGGACCTGTGAGATGGTTACCGTGGTGTTGAGAAGACAGACTCCGCTTTCCTGGAAATATCACATTTTTCCATGAACAAAAGGGAGTCGACTAGAAAATTCGTGGACAAGCATCATACAGGATCTAGTTCAGAAGGGGTGAGCCAGGGTCTTGCTCTTCAAAGTTTTGGCCAGGATAGGCGATACAGATCAATCTGATATTAAAAAGGTCAGATGTCATGTGTAATTTTTAGTTAACCACTTCAGGATGTTTCTTAAGATGGATACAAGTTTGAGACACCTGCTACTGAACTAAAGTAAGTCATTTGATCAGGCTTAGTCCCTTTCAAGTTAAGCTGTGTTCATTTTAATCATTAGCACAGTAAAACAAAAGTATCTACGAAAGCTTCCTACTACAAATAAATTGTTTGAAAATGATTACTAAAGTTAACATACCTACATAAATATAAAAAATGAAATTTACAGCCAGAAACATGGATTAATTATAATGTAATTCTTGGTAAGTGCGAATTTACACAAGTACCTTTCTTGATCGGTGAAATCGATTCTTCTGCTCCGCTGAGAGACTCAAAC
Source organism: Adelphocoris suturalis (assembly GCA_030762985.1). Taxonomy (NCBI): domain Eukaryota; kingdom Metazoa; phylum Arthropoda; class Insecta; order Hemiptera; family Miridae; genus Adelphocoris; species Adelphocoris suturalis. The sequence continues at coordinate 48,474,135 of CM061047.1, read as the reverse complement.
GTGTTCTTCAGATACTTTTCTCTATGTGCGATGACATCCAAAGCATCCGTGCTGGAAACAGGAAACACACCAGATTGTTAATAGGTATTTGTATTATTACAGGTAGGTTTGCTGAATTCATTCTACCTTGCTTGTGTGAAATTCAACCTACCAGGCGACAAAAGGAAATTTAATCGAATGCCCTGTCATATTTCAGAATTTCACAGTGCTATATCACAGCTTCTGATTTCTCCTTCTACATACCTCATTGAATGGATATTATGATCGGAAGTAGGGGTAGTTGCATGTTCATCGTCATCACTTTGACTTCCAGACATGGACCGACTGGCACTGGACATCTCACTAGTAACCATCAGCAGATCCGGCCTCTTCGATTTCCTCATACTTTTACGGAGTTCCGTCGAATCGATATTTGTAATGGGGAACTCCCTACAAAAAATGTAGTAAGTAAACTAGGTCGCAAACACTTAAGACACTTACATTAAGAAATACGAATCAACTGGTGCCTCAATGAAACATTATCAAAGCTAAAATAATATTTTCCAACATTTATTATAATAATAATATTATTCACTGTCGATAAGGCTTCTGCGTTCTTGAGCTCAACAAAAATAACTAATAAGATACCTAATTCATGGTGCGGTAGCAACGACGATTTAGAAAATTCACATTTACCACCCCCCCGTATTCGGCAACTATGACAACCTTTTCTAACTACTAAAATATAAGTAGATCACTTTATTTCAACGTTTTCCCCCTCGAATTTAAACTATTTATGATTTTTTAATGCTTCAGTTTGAAGTCTCCTGTCTATCGAATTAAATTCTAAATGTGACATAATAACAACACTCTCATTAATATTGAAACATGAAAATTAACTGGAACTAGGAACTGAGCCAATGACTGAATTATGATTGGTGATAAATATAAGAAATATCTAGCGGATATAAAATAATGTTCTCCAGGTAGGAAAATTGCTTAAACATATCCTAGAACGGAATTCGCAAAGATATTCTCATTCAGGAATTGATGAGTATAACATTATGTAGAACCGTGAGGTACCTATTGGGTTCTTCGTGGGTAGGGATGTAGAGAGGCCGGCGTGCATCTGATGATTCCCCTTCCGAGTAATCTTCTACGTCACCATCGTGCTCTGTGCCTTCCATGTCCTGGAAAGGAAACGAGCATCCGGAATAACATTTTTAAAATTCAATACAATAAGTAAACTCGTTACTTAAATAGGATAAGCGCACATTCTTTTTTTTTAATTTTTAAATTAGTGGAGACTTTACCATGAGAATTTTGACACTAACTGCAATTTCCTACGATCAATAGGGGTCTTTTCCTATGGTTTTTCCAATTTTTATTTTCAATATGTATTTACGGGACAAGGCGAATAATTGCATAATAAATATAAATATATATATATATATATATATATATATATATATATATATATATATATATATATATATGTAGCATCCATCCATGGATTTGTGTATAGGATCCATATTGATAATTAAATATTATAACAACTAGGTATCTACTGGCAACACTGCTGCCTATACCTATGTATAAAAGACTGAACATGTGTAAAATAAATCTCTTTCTGATCCGACTTCCGAGTAATTTATACCTAACCCCTCAAACATCACATTGGCGACAAGGATGGCGCATGGTTAAGGACTTTCCTGATTTCGAAAGGAGTTCGACACAACCACCACCGTAAGCAAGGTAATACGCAGTTTTCGACGATTTCGTGTGTATGTCAGTGCTGAACATTTTCCGGGAAGTTTTACCGTTTGCGATGACTACATACTTGGGACAGCTACACGCGTTTTCACCGACGAAAAATGAGTGGAAGGTGGCGAAACCTCGTATGCAAACCTTCTTCACAGCAAATCACATAGCGGATGAACCGACGAAACGAGCGTTGTTTCTCAACTCTCTCGATGAGGGTGGCTATAAACTCATTCAAAACTTGAGTGTCCCAACGGAGCCTGAATCAAAGCCTTACGACGACCTCATCAAATTGTTCGACGACCACTTCACCCCAGCAGAATCGACCTTCTCGTTGCGACATCGTTTTTATAATGCGGTGCGTGAAAAAGGCGAAACATTACACGCATGGTTAGCACGGGTGCGATTGCTGGGTGGTCCATGCAAATTCGATGCGGCTCTCGAAGACATGATTCTCGACCGATTTGTCCTCGGACTGCAGAAGGGACCCGTGAAAGACAGACTGTTTGAAGAGGATCGATCGAAATTGGACATCGCCAAAGCCATGAATATCGCTACCGCTAAGGAGTCTGCATCGCACCAATATGACCTGACGTTGACGTCGTTGTCTACGCCGCTGGATGGTGTCAAACAAGAGCCTGTGTTCCGGACTTTTGCCCTAAGGAAGGGCCATGGAAAATCCGGCGATTTCCCCCAGGACCGACAGCGGACAGGAACGGCGGCGGCGCCTGCAGGCGGCAGTAGTGGACAGGCGCAGTGTGGCATCTGTGGCAGGAGACACCCGGCTCCTTGTTGGTACAAGGATGTAACTTGCAATTCATGCAAGGGAAATCATTTTGTTAAGGTATGTCCTAAGAAAAAAACTTCTAATAGGAATGAAAATTTTAGTAAGAAAAATAATAATAAAAGTAATAAGCCAACTAGACAACATTATCTGAACGAAAATTTCGAAGAACCTATTTATAGGATAGTGAATGACAACTGTAAGTCAGTTCCGCCTTATGTAGTCCCAGTTAGTTTAAATGGTATTGAGATAGATTTCGAAATTGACACTGGTTGTCAATCGTCAATTCTACCGTTTTACATGTTCAAAGAACATTTTGATTTGAGTTGTATTACTGTGTCTGATATTTTGTCATATTTCGACACAAAGGCAAAAGCCTTAGGAACTTTTCAACCTCAGGTCAGTTTTAATGGAAACTCTCATGGTAGATTGACATTATATTTAGTTGATACTAAAGGGCCACCACTTCTAGGAAGGACGTGGTTTGAGGTGTTGGGATTCGAAATTGTTCACGAAAAGGTACGTAGAGTGTCAGGTAGAGATGAATGTTTTTACAACGATATAAATAATAGTGATTTGTTGTCTTTATTGAAGACGAAATTCCCGAACGTTTTCTCTTCCAAGTTAGGTTGTTTTACCAAGTGTAAAGCTGTGTTGGAACTTGTAGATGGTGCTAAAAGCAAGTTTTGTCGTGCTAGGCCAATACCTTTCTCATTAAAACCTACAGTTGAGAAGGAGTTGGATAGGTTAGTAAGAGAGGACATTATAGAGCCTGTTGATTACTCTCGTTTTGGTACTCCTATTGTACCAGTCTTAAAACCCGGGGGGGGGGGGGGGGGGGGGGGAAATTAGAATTTGTGGGGATTATAAAATTACAATAAACCCATTTTTAAAAATAGACCAATATCCTCTACCAACGGTAGAGTCGTTATTTCAAAAAGTACAAGGAAGTCAAATCTTTACGAAACTAGACCTTTCCCAAGCCTACCAGCAAATGTTGCTGGATGATAATTCTAAAGAAATGACCACAATTTCGACTCACAAGGGTCTGTTTGCATACAAACGACTCCCATATGGCGTTGCGTGTGCTCCAGCTAAGTTCCAGAAGTCCATTGAGACTTTATTGGATGGCTTAGAGGGAGTGGCGGTCCTGTTAGACGACATTTTAATTGGAGGGAAAGATAGAGACGAAATGATGGCACGTTTAGAAGAAGTGTTACGAAGGTTGGAGGGTAGTGGGCTAACCTTATCCGAGCATAAATGCGAAGTGGGGAAGGATTCTCTAGTATATCTAGGGTTTCGAATTGATGGTCAGGGTTTACACACTACAGATGATAAGGTCAGAGCTGTCTGTAATGCACCTAAACCAGACAATATTAAAACTCTACAAGCTTTTATTGGTTTTGTGACGTATATTGCTAAATTTATCCCTCGTGTGGCTGAAGTTCTGTCCCCTTTGTATAAGTTGTTAAAGAAAAACACAAAGTGGGTGTGGGATGCTACTTGTGATGAAGCATTCGAGACTATAAGGCAATTGGTGTCTCAGCATCGTAGTCTAGGTCACTATAATCCTGAATTGCCTCTCAGATTAACGGTGGATGCTTCTAATCAAGGGGTGGCAGGTGTGTTGAGTCAACCACAAAATGGTGTTGATCAACCTATTGCTTATACGAGCAGAACGCTCTCGAAAGCAGAACAGTCATACTCAGCCATACATAAAGAGGCACTTGCAATAATTCATTCAGTCAACAAATTTAATATATACTTATTTGGTCGAAAGTGGACTCTCGTGACAGACGTCACGTCGCGTTGGGCTATATTCCTGGCAAATTACAGTTATGACATGGAACATGTCGCATCAAAGAAAAATTCGGCTGATTGGCTGTCACGAGCGCCCCTTTTTGACACTGTGGTACAAGACGATACTTGTGATTAAACAGTATGTTACGCATTCGAAAATGAAAATTTGCCTATAGATTACAATAAAGTACATAGTAATTCTAAAGTGGACCATACTATCATGAAAGTAATCGGCTATACCAAATTTGGGTGGCCAGATAAAATAACTGAAAATTTAGTTCCTTACCATAAGTGTAAAAATGAATTACATGTGGACAAAGATATTTTGATGAGAGGTTATAGAGTCGTAGTACCTCACCAATTACGCCAAGAAGTGTTGGACGAATTACATAGGTCCCACATGGGTATTGTTAAGACTAAGGCGTTGGCCCGTGCTTATGTTTGGTGGCCACATCTTGACAAACATATTGAGGAGTTAGTCAAGAGTTGTGTGCTATGTGCGCAAAATAAAGACAGTCCTCCCAAAAACACCTTGATACCTTGGGATTGGCCCTCAGAGCCGTGGCATCGCTTGCACATTGATTATCTAGGTCCAATCTATAATTATTATTTCTTAGTCGTTGTAGATAGCCACTCTAAATGGCTAGAGGTATTCCCTACAAAATCAATGACCTCAGGAATAACCATAAAATTTTTGAGAGAAATTTTTGCTAGGTTTGGCATCCCGAAAATACTAGTTTCCGACAATTTTTCTGCGTTTGTGTCTGAGGAATTCAGCAAATTTCTTGAACTGAATGGGGTTAAGTTCAAATCTGGCGCGCCGTATAGTCCTAGAACGAACGGGGCTGCAGAAAACGCTGTTCGTTCTGTAAAACGTGCGTTGACTACAGCTTTAGGAAAAGTGAATAGTACTTTGTCATTGGAGCAGGTACTCCAACGTTTTCTGCTGGATTATAGAAACACGAAACATTTAACAACTGGTATTTCGCCCGCTGAATCCCTCTTAGGTAGGCACATTCGGAATCGTTTAGATTTACTTCGCCCTCCTTCTACTAAAGATCAAGTGCTTGCAAAGCAAGCAAAACAAGTAGCAAATCATGGTGGGATTGAAGTGGAGTCTTGGTCTCCAAAAGATTTGGTCTGGGCTAGAAATTATCGGAAGGGGGATGATCCATGGTTGGCTGGAGTAGTTGAGGCGATCTTGGGTCCTCGACGACTGAAGGTGTTTGTTCCAGAGTTAAACATGCACTGGACTCGGCACGTCCACCAAATTAGGGCAAGGACAGTGCCTTCTAATTACACCACCAGTGACCATGAAAGCGTACAAGCTAGTGTACAAACTAGTCCCCAAATTGACTTGCTGACTCCTGCCCTTGAGAAATCGAGTTTTCCGTTAGGACGATCTTCTCCCTTTGATTTCAAAGGGTTTTCTACCCCGAAACAAATTGATAGAGGAGGAACCTCACAACAGGGAAACGAGAGGCATTCCACTCCTAAAATTAAGACTAGGGCTGGAAGAACTATCATAAAGCCAAAAAGACTAATGTATGATTAATATTGTTAATTTCCATTTGGCTATTAAAATTGTTTTTTAATTTAACAATTTAAAAAAATACATGTCGAAGTTGTTTCTTCTTTTTCTAACGTACGAAGTAGGTACCTAGGTATATGATGTCAAGTCAACAAAGATTATTCATTTCATATATTATGTTTGTTTTTCTAGTAAATAACAGCAGTTGCTGATTTCAGTTTATTTCCAAATAACTTATGAGTTATGTATTATGTTTTGTACTCTTATATTTTCAAAAGTCATTTCACATTCTGAACTTCTATTTCTCAAATTTGTTCGAATTTCCTTTTGGGGGGAAGAAGTGTAGCATCCATCCATGGATTTGTGTATAGGATCCATATTGATAATTAAATATTATAACAACTAGGTATCTACTGGCAACACGGCTGCCTATACCTATGTATAAAAGACTGAACACGTGTAAAATAAATCTCTTTCTGATCCGACTTCCGAGTACTTTATAGCTAACCCCTCAAACATCACATAAATATATATATATATTTATTTATTTATATATATATATATATATATATATATATATATATATATATATGTATATATATATAATCAGCAAAAACATTTTCATCATGAATACAGTTTTACATGATAATAATAAGAAAAACAAAGACTATAGGCTATATATATGTGTATAGTGTCTTGTGTAGTTGTGTTATTACAAGTTTAATATAATTAGCACATAACGAATCGTGGAGTGAGCAGAGATTTAAGGATTGACAATGAGTGAGTAAAGAAATCAAATTCAGGGTAGGTATTTAGAAGCAGATTCATCGAACGAGGGAGGAGCTAAAGAAATCGATCCCATAGATAATGGAGAACTTTCATCTGCTGGAATTTAATACCAGAAAAACAACAAGACCAGATTTTTATTTATTTTTTTTTAACTTTAGATTTGGATTCAGTGCACTTAAAAACCCACAAGCAGCAATTTTCAGCTCAAAGGACTGTTTAGTTTTGCCAATAAACGGGTAGGAAGATGACGCGTAAGGGCAAGGGAGCTGAGGGTTCCCCCCAGGCGGGCTGAAGGCCGTGAAGTTCGTGTAAATAAATTTCAAGGGTCATTTAACTGGTCAAATACCCACCACATAGCACCTTTTTGGAAATCTCTAGCTTGGATATTTTTATTGAGCAAATGAAAAAAAAAAAAAAAATTCCCCATTAGTTGGAGCAAAAGGCATGTGGTAGAGGGGGCTATTAAGTTTCGAATAATTACTACGTCATACTGAGCTCAGGTGAGAGAGGTTCAGTGACGTAGATTTGAAAGCGAGGTAGCTCTCAAAATTCTCAGGATGGAATCTAGCTTCATTAGAAAAATAATAACAAATCCCTTTTCCGAGCCATGTGACCCCACCCAATTGTGACACGAAAATCAAATTGCAACTTACTTCGTATTTGAAACTGCCTAAGGAACTGTCATCTGTTAGGACTTTGTTAAAATGATTCAAGTCCCCGAATTCACTTCGTGATATGGACTTACTGACGATGGATCGCTGAAACCAAACATTAGAGCCTATTATCAGAAATGATTCGAAATGGCTCTAGACACCATTTGCTCTTATCTTTTTCGTAAATATCGAGTATATTTTGCAGTCAATTTCATATTTTATACTTTTGAACGTACTTTGGTAACTGAAACCGAATCTTTCACGTGATTTGATAGCAGGGAGCGTCCCGTCTCAGCCCCACTATCAACAGAGCTATCTTCTTTGCTCCCGTCAGAATCATTCTTCTTATCTGAAACGTACCGAATATTAAAATCAAATATTCTTCCACAAATAAATAGATAAAATGGTAAGTGGGAATATATTTCAAACAACGAAATCAAGTAAGAAATCTGTAATTGAATCCAAAATTCTACGCGTTTGGGAAAAACAAATCTCAGAAGTTTGACACCACCTCAAAACTATTCATCATACTTCCCTTTAATAGGGAACTGAGGACTGGTAATAGCAATGAAATGAGCGATACCCATGGGTGTTAAAAAGGTACTTCAACTATTTTTAAATGGAAGAAGATTCCATTCTAGGAATTTTGGCCTCACTCCTACTACGAGCAGTTTTCTTTTCATGATTTTTCAAAATTTCGCACACTGGTAACGTCAAAGAACCTCTTCGGCCAGGATGGGACCCCCCTGCCAAGTGTGACGTCACCAGTGCAGCAAACATTGAAAAAGTATAGAAAGAAAACTACCCATCGTAGGAGAGAGCAAATGGAGTCAAATTTCTTAGAACTCAATATATTTTCAATTAAAAATATAAAATGAATACGTGGGTAACGCTCATTCCGTAAAATGTTTAAGGGCACTTGGGTAACTTAAAGATTAGCAACCATACAGTTTTTATTATTATTATAAAAAATTGCTGATCTTTCAGATTAAATTGGTTCATTCCTTTTCTCCTGCATTCAGATACAGTAGTGTTAAAAAAAAAAAAAAAAAAAAAAATCTATTTCCAGAATCTGCCAGACGTATAGCCTAATTCTTCCTCTCCAGAACTTCTTATTGATGCCTGGGCTACTGCCCTGTTGTGATCTAAGAAAAGAAGGTGATGGAATGGAGTAGTTACCCCTTCGAAGGTCCAGGAATAACCTAAGAGGTGGCAGTTACAAGAAACAAGAAGGGGAACTACCAATATGCATCACAGACCATATATGTTTATTGGCTGGTCGTAGCTACCTGTCAGTCCGAAATAGGAACTATCAGAGCACAAATCGTTTGGGAGTGAGCGCCATGTGCGTGTACCTAGATTAGAAAATTTACTCTCCTGGTATGTTATGATTTCTTTCACTTAGGAAGGTATACTTTCCTCTGGAAACCAAACAAATCAAAAGACAACCAACCAAACCAACTAATCCAATTTAAACCAATTTCAATTTTTTTTTTTGGTAATAGATTAACAGCTCCACCAAAACCAAACCAACCAAAAAACCAATCCAATTTAAACCAATTATCAACTTTCATTTGTAATAGATTCACCACTTTTTTCCAACCAACAATTCTGCGAGATTAGTTTAAAAATCCAAAGAAATAAGTACAGAATTCAGCCTTGAAGATGAACCAAACTCGCCCCATTTTTCTGAACTGATTTTCGGAGCACCAAATATAAAATACATAATAATCCCGCAGAATTCTAGAGCCTAACAAGTTGAAAAATTACTCTTTTTTTTCTTGCCAAGTGCCTTTAACAGGAAAGAAACCTTTTTTACCAGACGGGCAAAATCCTAATATTAATTGTGTGAAGACAAACTGCTGATCAATCTTTAACTTTTTCATTTACTGATTTAGGTATTTTCATCTTGGTAGTTACCGACAACACATAAACAAATTGAGTTCGTAGTTAAACAAATGAATTACAAAGGCACGTACCTCCGGGATTGGGAAATGGGATGATGCTGTCACTGTCATAGATGGATTTGATAGTGATCCCAGAATGGTCGATGCGATGAGCCCATTTGCCTCGTGGACCTGACACCCTGATACCTCCACTTCCTAATTCGTTGGCATCCAACTCCTTCTTTGCCCACACAGGAAGATGACCAATGCTGAACCTACGAAATATATATAAACACAAATGATATAAGCAACACAATGAAATTAAGCAACTGTAATATAGACTGAATACAAAGACGAACATAGACTGATTACTAAGAATCGGTACCTTGTCAGCTGGCACATTAGGTAGTAATAAGAAATAATGTTCGAAGGAAGTAGAATAACTACACAATGTAAGTAAACTGTACCTGTAATCCGGTTGGTTGGCATTGGGATCAAAGGCGTCTATAGGGGATGGGGCAAAGTCTTCGTTGTCAATATGGCCATTCACTAGTTTCTGCGGTTTTCTGTAATTTAATGTCAGATAAATTATTTTCAAATATTTCAACATCAGAAGAGATAACAAAACTGATACAACAAAATTCTCTGGCTAACTTTTTTGTTTTGTTTTAAATATTTTAATTCATCATGGCTAAGAGGGATTTCAACGAATAACTGGAGAATAAAAACAATTATATAACGGAATGCTTCGACATAAATATTCACACTGTGCAGATGTCCTCGCATCTGCCAAGATTCTCGCTCCTTCAAAGAAAATTCAAAAATCCCGCCCATTCTATGACCCAGGGTTGCCCCCAGTGCCTGTTAGCCTCACGTGTCTCCCCAGACTGAGGCACAGGTCTTCCCTCCTAACATGATTTTTTTTTCCAAGAATTTATAGCCGCATCTCAACCTAAAGGGTCATTAGCAGGAGAGTCTCCCGGGAGCCCACCTAAAGGCACAACTAGCGCTTCCTTCTGGCATTCTGGGCAACTTACAGTACTAGTCAGCTGATCGCATATCATTGGTAACGTATCATTGTTGATATAGCGAATCATAGGTCCTTTAGATTTCAGGTTCAGGCGGTTGTTGTTATTCTGTGGTTGTCACTGTCACAAGTTTTCTCGCCTGGTTTCACGTTCCTTCGTTGATATAATAGATACCTATCGGGTTCCTTCTTTGAGTATTAATAAGATGGAGGGCTCTGAACTCAACGCTGTTTCCCTGTCAAGGCATACGTGTCACGACAGTCGAGTTACCGTTGCTCATATATATGTGCCTACATGTACCTATATTTATTGAAAGTTTTTTGCTTACTTCATGTGATATTATGACTTCAATACCACCAATATTATTCATTTACGCAGCGCAGGCTAACCTACTTTTTTTAAAGAACAAAGTAAAGTTCCTACTAAACCAAGGTTGCCTATCATTTTCAGCTATTTGGCTCGTCCCGAAATTTCATGTTTCCAAAGAGATTCAGATTTTAAAAAAGAAAGGACGAGTTCCTTAGCCGTCCCGATCAGATTAATGCTGTGGGTCGAATTTCGGAAAATGAAGTTGGCCACAAAACCAAAAAAGCATTTTTGTGGTCGACAATTATTTCATCACCTTTTTAACGCTGAGTCTGTTGAGCGTGGTTAAAAACTGTCCCAATCACACCTAGAGATCCTAGCAAGCACACAGAGACGAATGAATTACTTATTATTAACTCTCGGAAAACTTACATAGGTATAGATACCTAACAAAAAGGACATTACCTAGAAACATTCCTTAGAAGGTTGAGCTTTAACAGCGATGCAACATAACTAAAACTAAACTGAGGACTAAAAGAGCAAATTTTCGTTAACTTTCTCTCCTCTTTTTGGGACAAATTATCGGCCAATAATATACAAGTATGTAGGAATTGTACAAGAATCGTCGCGAACACAAAGCTTCCACTTTTTGTTCCGCAAAGAGCAAAATACTGAAAGCATGGAGGCAAAAAGAGATCTGCCCTAGACGCTTGACATGAGTGTAAGCGAGGAGAGCTGCAAAAAATGATGTACCATCATGATGATGTATCAAGATGTACCTATGTACACTCAACACTTATTAGGTAGGTACCTACTACCTACCTATACAAACTAGGTATGAACCCTACCTATACGAACTAGGTGCCTACCTAGGTACTTCTTCAAACGCTAAACACTAATTCAATCTCTGATGCTACCTAAAGGCCGCTACACACGTTCCTTCCCTTCCTTCCTACCTCCTACCCTCCTCAAATAGGATGCTTCTTACAGACGTTCCTTCATTTTTCCTCCTTCCTCCTACTGCTACGCTTGTTGTCTCTCCCACACTTTTACTTCCCACCCACGGTCATTCAGTGTGACCCATCGCGGGGAATTTTCCTTTTCGTGGGGGAAATTTCCCTTTTTGTATTGAAATCCCTGCTTCTTTGATCGACAGCACTGGCGGTTATCAATATATTATCACGTTGCCAGTTCTGGGCGCCTTAGTCGCGGCGTCGGAAGTGTCGAGCGGAATCCAGGTTTAAGAGGATTTCATGGCTAAGAGGGATTTCAACGAATAACTGGAGAATAAAAACAATTAAATGGCGTACTCCTAATTCTAAAAGTTACTGAGTTTGAGATTTGTCAATCATGAGGCTGACTCAGAGATCTATTTCACAATACAAACGGAAATAACGGAATGTTCTAGCCCACAGCTCGTAAGACTAAAATGGCTAAGCTCCAAACAGAATCAACTTCAGATAAATGTAAAGAATATTTCAGTAGTATTACGTACAGAAATGGATCCAATGAATGTGCTATAATATGTATACCTACCAAAGAATTGTTTTCAATATCTGAGAATCTGATACAAAAAAGGTAACAGAGAAGGATTGTTTAACGTATATAATTTGAGAACATCGGGCTTTTTAGAACCACACTTAAGCACTATTAATTAATTTAAAAGATAATCACTGATGCACCTTACCTTAACAAACTGTATTACCCAACAAACTGTATTATTACTCTAACAAACTGCATTAGCACAATGATTTACCTACCATTGATACTGTTAACATAACAATTACAAAACACTGGAAAGCAATCTGCCAGAAATATGAATAAGAAAATATAAGAGGCTAGTTATGATTCTACATGGCCAGATTGAATACCAGTTTTCATCTGTTTATTACCATCGCAATGTTTAAACGAATTCGCCAGTTCGAATGGTCCTTAAGCAAGAATTAGGCAGGTATCTGATTTAAAGGGTGTTTTTCCGCTAGTAGTAATATTAAAATTATCATTTGTGTACCTTTCGGGAGTCCGTCGTCACAAGCAAGTCAATTACCCCTGATAAGCCCTGATGATGATGTCTTTACATCGAAAGCCCTCGCCCCCAGTAATCAACTTGCTAGTGACGACGGACTCCTCTAAAAGGTAAACAAATGATAATTTTAAGAGAATTAGAGGCAATATTAGGCGAAAATAACTGACTAACTAGCGTGGTATTTACGATATGATCTCTTAAATCGACCTTTACAATTTACCTGATGGAAGATGTTATAGACAACATGAAAGATTACCAGGAAGCAAAATACAAGGGGAATTTTGGTCTATTTAGGTTGGGTAATAATCTAAATGTAGCTCACTTGGTTCTAGCAGCTTGCTGTGACAGACGAGCCTGCATTGTGACCACCATGTCGTGAGGGACGCTCCAAACGAGAACACAGCCGTCGCCAGATGCTGAAATCAGTCGAGTGCAATCCTGCGAAAACCGAAGTCCCGTTACGAGCTCCGAGTGTCCTGACATAGTCGCCATACATTCACCACTGTAGTAGTCATAAATGCAGAGCGTTTTATCGGTGCAAGAGGTAGCAACGTAAATACCACTGGCATCTAAAGCAACCTGAAACAATCAAACGAGAGTCTGAGATGGTAAAATAATAGCATTGTGAATTCAATATTGTATGTTCAAAGCAGATCATCAGTTCATTACGCTATTTCAATGACGAATAAGACTACAAATACGTCTTAATCTACAATATAAGGTGTTGACACTACATAAGAAAAATCCAAGGAATGATACAACACTGGGGAATTTGATACAATCTGAAACAACGTAATATAACTCCTGAGAATTTTGTCAAATGTGGGTTCGATTTGAAAGGTTTAAATCTTCTATATAAATCAGTAAACTGATGTTGAGTATCTACACTACATGCAGGCACATCGGTACATGGATATGTCTTATTTTACCCCTGTGAAATATGAGTATTGTGTCTCAATTAAATTAGCTGTCAGCTGATTAGAAAAGACCCAATCATTTCAATCGTCTCTTGGTGTCCCAGAGAGTCTCCCAACCTAATTCCAACTTCCTAGGGGTAACAGGAGAGTAATCAGAGGTCTGAGCATTGTCTATTACCTACTGCTTACAAGTACCTACTACTCAATAGTACCTAGTGCCTTCTTTTCACATTCATTCATTATGGTTACCTAGCAATATTAGTTTATAACTTAGCGTAATAAATTAGCTTTCCTGACACTACAGTGGCTTAGGCATCATGAGATGTTTTGATAAAATGAAAGAATCCTAAAAAGGGGCGAACAATTTTCATGCTATGAAAACTAAGGGAGTTACATTTCGCTTGTAACGCGAAAACCTTGTTGTACCTACTTGAAAATCAATAGAAAAGGAGCGCTAGTGTCACTCATTTCCTAGTTTTTACAGCGTCATTTGGTCTTGTTGGAAATCATTCATAGATACCTATACATTCATGTTTCTACCAAATAAAAATTTTGTTTATAGTCCGATCAAATTAGTTTAGGAATGTAGCCAGGTGCGTAAGGAGGGGGAAATTGGTGTAGCTTGAGCTTGACATTTTTCACATAAAGCGCATAAAACAAGACCTTTCCAAGGAGTGGCGATCGATTTCTGTGCGATGAAAATTGCGAAAGTTACATTTCCCTACTAACGGGTTGATTGTACGTGAAAATCAACCAAAATAGAAACGTTGCATCCTTTTTGGAAGGTTACATTTTCGCTTATAGACCCCCACGCCTTAGACATATCCATGTCAAAACATTTTAGACCGTCCATTTTCTCACCCATTTTGTAGATCCTTTTTTCAGTTTAAAAAACCAAATTACGATTTCAGCTCGACTTACAGAACTGATAAGAACTTTGTCTACTTCCACGAAAAATAGTCAACGAAAGAGAAATGTTTTTTGTGGAAATATACATGTTCTTCATTAACTTCTGCATTCTTCATTGAAATGGACTTCTATAACTTTGGCCCGAGTCATATTGTTCGTTATCAGTTAGCAAGTCGAGCAGAAATCTCTGCTCTTGATTGGGGATTTTGAATGCAGACTTTTTCTAGACCAATTTGGCTTGATTTTCGGTGTTATCACCATGGGTACCAGAATTTAACTTATAAGTTTTCGAGACACATCTTAGATAAAAAAATCCAAAAACGTATATCTAGTTCACCAATCCAGAACAATAAGGTAAAGTAAAATATTCGAAATTCAGAACCTAAGACATGAAAATTTACCTTGATAAGAGATCCTTCCTCCCCGATAGAACCTTTGAACGTTTTCGTGTGCTTCCCCGCTGAAACGTTGTAAACCCGGATGTTCCTGTCTTGACAGGCGGTGATAACGTGTTTATGAGAAAAATCAACTTCCATATCATACAAAGTGGTTTTCCCAGCAGCGTTGTAGATGCGGTTGAACTGGACTTGACCATCAGGGCTCTAAAACCAAATCGAATGTTAGTAATTAGGTGCCTGTGATATTAAAACTTCCATCGAAGTTATTCCTAATTTAGTAACTAGTTTGTAACTAGGTGCAAAATTCATAATTCAGGAATTCAAGACAAAACTTAACAATGTGCGTAACTTATGATCAATAATAAAATAAGTAGATAAGGTACAACATAATAATACACAAACTTTTAGAATTAGAAAATCAGATTATCTCTATTAGTGTTGTAGCTAATAGTTGAAAAACTTCGAGTTCATAATCATTTCGTGAGATAACGTAATTGACTTGAGGTGACCAACTTGAATAGCGGGGAGTTGACACTCGCGGTGGAAATAGAGAATGTTTGTAGAATGTTGTTGTTTGTTTGAATGTTTGTTTGTTTGTACGTTTGTGTTTGAGAATGTTTGTTTGTTTGTGTTGTTGTATTTCACAGAGAGTAGAGATCACATGAACAACTCGCCACTACAATGATATTGGTGATCTATCGCAACTTGCAATATCTATTGTTTAGGAACTATTGGAAACTGGAGAGGAAATGTACCCAAATAGCTGAGCAACGGAAAGAAGGTATATATTTTTACGTTTTTTTTTTTTTTTTTTTCAACTATGGGACACAAATTATGGTAAACTACATGTTGTGGATTTAGTTATGTTCGGACTGACTAACCTAGCACTATGATCTAATACTGATTGGAAACTTGAAAACTGAGGTTGAGGTAATATCAGCCAAGGGACAGACCACCATCACCACAGACCGAGAAAGGATGTACCTTCAAATTCGGAGGACTCTAACAAACACCTTTCTCTTGTACTGAATATAGGTATGCCCGGTTCGGCGACTACACAATCACCGTGCACCTTGCAGGGAAAGGATGTGTGGACCTCTGCAACTACTTTCCAATCACTGTACGGTATGTAAGGTAAAGAATCTCCAAGTTAAGTGGACACCAACGACCACTGTTCACTTGGAGTAAAGAAAAAGAGGGAGGAAGGTTAGAGGGGCTAGGCTGACGAAGTACAAGAGTTTGAGTATGGAACTAATATGTGGATCGGCATGAGAGCCGGGACCATAGGGACAATGAGGGATGTCTTCTTGGTTTCTTTATACTTGTCTCCCTTCCTGTGCTCATGGACTGACTGTTGAATGAGCTAGGATTTGATATTGCTTTTAAGATATATACTTGAAAAAATTAAAAAACATTAAGGTTTGCCACCCCACTAGCTTCTTCCTACTCGCACAAATCACCAGCTATAATTTATTATGTGGTGAGAGCCTTAAGGCGAACACTGGCAGCGACAAAACTCATCCCATATGATACTTCCTTAAAAGATTCGCCAATATATCATTAAAAAATGCAAATCGTATTCGTAAAATCGTAAAAAAAAAAAAAAAAAAAATCAATAAAAGAAGAGAATGACGAAGTTACCGTTTGGAGCTGTCTGAAAATGATGGATTTGTCAGCCCCACACGAGACCATTTGAAGGTTGGGTTGTCCATTGAGGAACCTTACTGCGGTGATTGAAGACGAGTGATCATCCAACGTTTGTAAGAAGTTGTAATCCTGGAAAGAAGAAATTATCAATAAGATTTTACAGAAGTAATCTAAAAGGCATTGGGAAAATATGATGAGGATCGTCTAGTGGGGGTTAGAAAATAATGAAAATATGTTGGAGATAATATCGAGATACGTATGACAGTGCTGGAAGCGGAAGGAAAGGAACTAAAGCGCGGTCTATTTCCAGACAATCCATCCCCATGTCGCAGGTTCGAGATTTGTCTCCCGGAGGTTAATATGAGAACATATTGGTTCCAAGTACAGCCTCAGAAGTAATTTCTAGGAAGTGAAAACTATTAATTTCATGAAAACTCGATCCATTTGGAGAAATTTTCCAAAAACCGTACTAAAAACGAGGTTTTTACAACTACTGTGATTTGCCCGTTTCCTACAATACAGGATATCTACATAAAATTCCTAACGCTAAAACGTTAATGTATTTATGAGAAACATACATAAATACATCCATCCATCCATCCATCCACGCGTACATTAATTTTCATGAAATATACAAATATTTGTCCAGACGATGTGAGAACCCACATCCTAGCAGAGTTCCAGACGTTTGTAAGGTCAATAGCAATACGTGGCCATGAACCTTCTGGTTAAGTAAGCATATTAAAGTAAGGACTTACTAATGTTAGCATGTTAATTGGACTTACCTCGTCAACATCAAAAACGTGAACCAAACGATCTCTCGATGCTGACGCTAAGAGTCGTTTCCCACCGATTTGCCTATTATACTCTAAACATAGAACTTCCGCGTCATGGGCCTCAATAAGACAGACTTCTTCGAGCGTGGTTGTGTCGTGAACCCTGGAAACATTTGAAACAATAAAATTAATAATTTAACAGTATCTAGGTATGTAAAGAGGTTTCAAGTTTGAAGCTCAGATCAGATATCCTGGAAATCTATAGCTCGGGCTGTAAATGATATCCTGGAATTAGTGAGAGAATTACTGATATAATAGAGAGAGAAAACTCAATACAACAAGTACGCTTTCTCACTACAGAACGTAGGGAAATTTAGTAGTCATGCGGTACGTTGAGAAAACAAATTTCTTCAATATTATAAAAATTGAGATTTGCTTTGTTTTTGTTCACAGCTTTCTGAGATTTTTTGGTTTCGGGTCTGCCTGCATTATATCCCTTTTCCCAGGCAAAACAGAAGATACTCAGTTACAGTCCGATGTTAAAGGAATGTTGAGCTATTGTGCGGGTTAGCCTCTAGAAGATCCCATGTGCACAAGCACAAACTTGAATTTCAAGAAACTCCTACATTTCAGGACCTAATGGATTAAATACTCTCCGAATTGGAAGATATTTGAAGCACGATCTTGAGGTTATTGTTTATGAACCAACGCATTGGATCAGCAACGACCGCACATTCTTTGAAATCTTCAAAGAAGGAGAGGATTAGCTCGAGAAGGAGATTTATAAGTTATATTGCGATCAGACCAGTAGCAGTATCTCCAGATACACTAACATGAATACAGGAAACGCATATTTCTCCTTATGCTCTGTCTAATGAATTTGCTCAAAGTTGGAGGGCAGCTGGATGGGCAATGGGTACTGGTCATGGGCGTTCGTAAATTTAGTTGAAAAAGACGAATTCAACAGCAAATTTCGAACTTAAACTAGATAAATTATTTTTATTATATTATACGTCTTGAACTAGGTACTTCTATATAGGACAAGATAACAAATATCAAAATGTATTAATTGATGGAGGAAATGGGTTTCCACGACTTCGTCGCAAATGATTTAGTTCTTATTAATTGATAAAGAATAAGTTAAAATGTAAGCGGGACCCAAAACAAAATAAAAAGAAATTAAAAATCAAGATGTAGTACCGAATGTTGCCAGCTCGATCGCCGCTCGCCAGCTGTTTCCCATCAGGGCTTATCCTCAAAGCTCGCACCCCATTTTTTCCGTCGTAGGCCGCAGGGTTTTCCGCTTTTTCACCTCCGATCAGCTCGATGTCCTTGAGGCAGCTCAATTCGGGATCGACGTACAGCACTTTGATCAGTTCCTAATGGATAAAATCAACATATTTTCAATTGTAAAAACTTGAAAGTAGCAAAACGTTAATAGTAGGTACCTAACAAACAAACAGGACAAACTATACAAACCAAAAATTACATTTTGATTAGATTTAGTTTAGTGTTGGTATCGTAAGTATAGATAACTTTTACACCAGATTCATTCAGAGGAGAAACTTGAGGGAACTGATGAGATCATTTTCATGGTTTATCGGGTTTCGTATACTATCAACACTTTACCTTAATTAGGTACATGTTTTGAGCTTTATGTACCTACTAGGCAACAGTCGAGTGACAAGGAAACATATTTTTGTGCTCTTTAGTTTATGTAGCCGAATTTGGATCGAGCGTGAGAACAAGTGAATTGAAAATTGGACCTCACCATAAAAATGCACAAATTTGATAATTTTCCAGTGCTCTAGACAATTGTATCCCTTGGAGATGATTGTGAAAATGACATGAGCCTACCAGGGCTGTTTGAAGCAGCAGTTTAGAACATTCACAAAAATATAGTGGCCGAAATACGACTCGTGGACAAATTGGACATAAGAACATATACATTCATCAAATCTCTTAAATTATATTGAACAACGACAATTAATAGAGATTATAGTTCCAATCATGTTCAATTAATGTGAAACAGGAAATAAATGAAATATTTCATGATTTTACTAATGCCTATACATATCAATAAATACATGTTGGTATACACAACCTGCTCTGTTTTCAGGAGCCCACGGAAATTACCTACTAATTAAGTCAACTCCTTTAAATTTTAGGCGCATCTCAAATAAGTTTCATTGCAAATTTGACAACATCAATAATCAATCAACGGCATTATCAATAATCAATTCGACTTACATTGCTGTAGATATTCCGTTGATAGGCGCCACCAGGTTGGGTTTTCAAATGAGTATCAACGCTCCAAACGCGAATCGTGTCATCGCTTGAACACGTGACAAAGGAACCGGGTGGGACAGGACACGTGCTGCTTTCAGGAAAAATCTCCACACCCCATATGCATGCCGAATGATACAGGTACGAGTGTGATTTTCCGACCTACGCAAGTGAACAAAATGATACTGAAAAGAGAAAAATACCTAACGACTCGACTAATGACTAAAAATTAAAAATATTAGGATACCTACAAAATTATAAATTCAAAATTTATTCACCCTTTTGATGTCTCGAACGTCCCAAACGTAGAGGCTGTGATCGTTATAAACGCACGTTAGTTTTGCGTTTCGCTCGTCGTAAGTTACAGCTATGGCGTCTGGGTATTTCGCTCGGTTAGGATGCGCTGCCATATGACTGTAACCGTACAATGTACACCATATAACTATGCATACTTGTAATGAATATGTCTAAATATGGAGGTTCTTGAAAAAGTAAGGAATTATTTGTACAAGAAACCTTTTGGTAAGTACCAAATGCATGCATTACAAGGACGTCTCTATGTCACGTTTGTATATGATTTTGGTGAGTATATGAGTTGGTACTTGTTGATATATACCCCTATATACAACATGGCTATGCTACGAGCAAATTCAGTTGAGAATTGTAGTCAGGGTAGTCAACAAAGATGTCGAAATAAACACGTTTTTTCAGCATTACTTCCCCTTCCATGAAATAAAAAATTTCCGAGGTTTGTTGCACAAAGATTAAAATAGATATAAATTATTAAATAGATATAAATAGATTAAAATTGGAATCGAACAAACAATAATTACGAAAAACGGTCAAGAACTGTAGCCCCTGGGAGGCGACGAAATTTGTCACAAACACACATGCGCGCACGCGCACACGGTATTTTCAACAATTTTTCTTATGCTTATTTTTCTCTTATGCTTGGGTTACCCCACAAGGTATTTCAATATGCTTTATTGTAGATGCTGAGCCTATACATGACCTAGACATTGGGGGAAGTACTAACTACGGCATTGTTTATGAGAAAATTCAAATATTCTAGAACAACGGTTTAATATTGAATGTAGTGCGTTTAATCTAAGCAAATACATTCAGGCTGTTGAAGAGTAATAATACAGACATAGAACTTGAAAGCAATTAGAGTAATATAGGGCAGAGAGTCGTGTACCTAATATCTAAGCCTTGTGATACGTCCACGCCAAGATAATGAGTTCTGGGTAGGGTGGTGATGAACTGGAGAGTATGCGGGTCGAAGCACCTAACTATCCCATCAGCGCATCCTATAAATATTCTATGTTCCGCGAGCGTCATACAATTCGCACTCGTGGTCTGAAATCAAAGATTTAAACAGTGTTAAATTATTCAAAATATTAAACGTCATAAAATAACACACCTATTGGGAGGCATGATCGTATTTCACTGCTAGAGTTGAAATTTAGTAAGCTAATAGTATAGCTAGACTATCATGGGAGAATAAATTGGATGTGTGCAGGCTCTAATGAATAATAATATAGCACATGATTGAATAGTTCATTACCGTATAACATTACCAACTAAGGCGAGCACCTTGTTTTCGGTACTTCATTAAACACGAGTTTTAATTAATTAATGCACCAATGTATACAATTGAAAGAAACAAAAGATACAATTCTGTTGAAGTTTCGAAGGCAAGAAGAATAAGAGAGTAAGATGTTTGCATTTTGTCGCATCCCTTCCTTGACTTGATGAAAGTTGTAGGTACGGTAACGCCCCGAATTTCTCGAAGGCAACAGTTAAGGTCGCATTTAAAGAATATGTTTAAGCGAAAACGGAAGTCGAAATTCTTAAAAATCTCTGTCACAAAAACTGTCAATAGAGAGATAGGTAAATGGTGTTTTTTGGAAAATTAAAACTGAATTCCAGTTTTCCAAAATAATTGTGATTTCCTGGAGTGCTGTACTATAAAACATCTGTGTTTCTAAAACTGGGATAGCGAAATAGAACGTCAACATAACTGTAAATGAAAAACAGTATCAAACAAGCCGTGAAAACCTCATGCAAGACCAAAAAGCGTAAGTAGGTACCTACTTTCAATCGAACACCAAACAAAACGCAAGTTCTGTGCTTCATATATTTTGATTATCCTCGCGTGCAGTCTATAATGTCAATGCCGAGACGAGGTTTTTCTGTAGGAATGAGTTGAGTTACTTTAGATACTCTCAGTTTCATATTGGAAGATCCAACTTGGACACACGTTCATGAATTTACCAAGATAGCGGAGACATAGTATTCACAAGATCAAAGATCAAAATTCTTACATTCCAGACTTTCCTGAACAATTTTAGTTTCCTATTTGAGTACCTGCAGATCATAATTTTCATGAAATTCCGCAGTGCTTTGACTGATCATATAAAACACAGCCCCCTGGGATCAATAGAATTCGTTGTGCTCATATAAACGACGATTCCCGAAAACGTCAACTTCGCTCTAACTAATGGTACGATTCCCCCCGTATTTGAAGAGCAGTTGAGACTTAAACGGTTCTCTACGAATTTCATCATTGTTAGATCAATATTAGCCACAAGAAAAACGTAGAATCCTTGCTACACACATAACTTCCACAATTTGTGTATGAATTATATGCAGATTAATTCATCTCTAAAAATTAATTAGCCTCAATACATAATTGAACAAAAACGGGCTATTTGCTATATTTCTTCGGATAAATGGTCTCTGTGAAAGCTTTCCAAACAGGAGAAGTTATGTCATCCTATTCCATGTTCATCTGAAGAGATCTGCGGTCCTAAGATTTCGCCAGGTCAAAAGCTTTCTTTCCATCGTTAATGGGATAATTTTTAGAATTACGAGTTGAAAAATGACACCAAGGAGCTCTTGAAGGGTCTAAATTGGTGTGGGAGAGTGAGACATACGAAATTCTGATTCGTCCAAACATCCCATTTTCAAAACACTGTGCAATAATTCATAATAAACCCTAATATTTTCCCATTTCTTGCTAGTTATGATCCTGTATATTAATATCGGAAAGTTATGTGTAACACCTTAACATGGCCAACATTTTTATTTTTAGCATGGATCACGCTTTAGCCATTACCTAAATGCCCGAAAGCGTTACACTAGATATGAAAGAAAATTTGACCCTAAAAGTAGCGAAGCGAGCTAAATTCATCTCTTTTTACCCCAGGAAGTTGGCATTTGAAAGAGGGTATCTCTGGAAAATCACGAGAGAATAAAACGAGATGCACCCTGTTCAGCTGAGTAAGTTGAATTTTCTGCTGAACACCCTAGGGGATGACATTTGATTTAGAGCCTGCTATTCTGGGACAACAAGAGACGAATGAAATGACGAACTTCTTCAGCCCGATTAGCTGAGTGAGCTGAATTGCCTGCTGTTCCCAAGGAATCACTCAAAGACAAAAAAATACGAATGGAATAACGGGCTCCAACCTGAACAGCTAAATGAGCTAAATTCTCTCCTTTCACCCTAGGAAGCTGAAAATAAGCAAGAAACGAAGAACACGAGTACCAAGAAACGAATGAAATGACAGGTTCCTTTTAGCTGAGAGTTCAATCCTTGCACTGACATCATACATTGCAACCAGCAGCCAAAAAACTCAGGGAATCGGCAAGCAGAAAAAACAAGAAAATTAGGTGTCGATATATGTTCCATATTTTTGAATTTTAACCGTTAGGTACCTACCTATGCTGTGGCAGGAAAGAAGGGGCCGCTGAGCGCCTTATTGTTCTTAACTTCACTTTATTTTTAAATATTTTGTACAACGGATGGTACCACTGCCTTTTACGGCATTGCGATAAGTATAGAAAAGTTTCATTAGGAACCGTTTTCTTAGCTTATCCAACTATTTACCCTGAGCTCCACCCATTTGTCGAGGAGCCGCCTGTTGTTGAACTCGCAGAGGAGACCGGACCTGGTGATGGTGTACGTGGAGTCAGCAGTTTCGCCTCGACCGCAAGCGACGTCTACGAAATCGTTGTTCCGTTGCTCACCGAGTATCGCTGATCTCCCCATCAATGGCACTGGTTCTTTGTACTGTTGAATGACGAAAAATACGTTAGAAAATCCGTAGGCAACTAAAAATTAGAAAAAAATATAATAGGTATAACTAGAACAGAAAAATAAGTCACGAAGATATGAAAGTGGAACTTCGGAAATGTGATTTGATTTTGCCAAACATTGACGCCGTAGTTTAAAAATAATAATAAATCACAGAAGGAAGTACAAATTTGTTGCCGATTCAGAAAATTATAGACGTGAGAAAAAAAGTCTGATTTCTTCTAGAGTAATACACACCTCCTTCAAAGGTGTTTCAACACCGAATATTAGAGTGATTGAATAATTGAGCTGATCTTAATTAATAATCAAAATATGACTGATTAACTGTTGAATAAAGAAAATTTTGAGACGATCCCAAAAGAATCACCATCACAGTTAACATTGATATTTGACTTTGTAGATGATTTAAATTTTTGAGTTTGAAAAATACGCGGTAAGCACCACAATTACATCACTAAAATTTCACTTCGATCTCTTCGAACTCGTAGGTCGAAAGTAGATAAACCTGAATAACGGAGAGTATAAATCTGTCAAGAGGGGCTAAATGAACGAAATAGTTTTTTATCTGAGCATGGGAATTTCTTGAAAGAAGAACGATACTAATAAAGAATTCGGATTGATGTTAAAGTGGCTCATGCAGATTTCTTAGGCTATACAGTTTCCTGTGAAAAGTTGGCGGTACCAAGTAACAAACATGCAACAACGATACAACTAAAGTTGATTTGAACCATTATTCCATTGCTCGGTGATTTGAAATATGATTCAATGAAGTTAACTTCGTCATTTAATCGATCAATTCAATCATATTTGAGTTCATAGGTATTTGGATTCTGCACTCATAAACATCAAGCATGCAAGTTGCTAGCAGGAAAACGTAGCAGCTTTTCTAATTTTCATTTACATATTTGTAATATTTACTTTTTATCTTACTTGAATAAATACATATATTTGAACTTTTTTAATAGAAATACTGAGAGTAGTAACTACTTTATTAATTCACAACGGCTTTTTTAAGTACATAAAATAAAAACCCTGCGTCTTCTTACTCCAACTTCGAGCCCCTTTCAAGGAAACCACCTTTCACACTAATTATTTCTAAGTAATGTTTCTAGTCAAATGCAGACTGGGAAGTTATTCCTTCAACTTCAGTAGCAATTTCTTTTCAGAGCTCCAGGGATTTTGCAGTTTTGATTCTCAGTTAAACTGGAGGACCTGAGCATACATTTTCCTTTATCCGCCAAGTCCATTATATGTGTACATGTTTGTTTAATTAAGGCAAAGTTTGGATGCAAGAAGTCTCACAATATACTCAACCGAAACTGTACAAATTGAATGGTGGAACATGCATGCATACTATCAAACTAAAATTTGGGTTTGGTAAGAACTGCTTACCAAATCTAACACCTTCGAGTAAATTTATTGTTTCTCAATTTTTGGAAAAGCAATATTATGTAAGGATTAATGCATATTTAAGTAGGTACCTTAAATAATACGAACCTTAGAACCTCTATGATATTCGAGATACCAAAATTTGACGTGACGGTTGCCTACTGTGACGAAGTAGGTTCCATTTTCGGCGAACGATATTGCTTTGACTTTCGTAGACACTTTATTGGAAGCCACCTTGATGCCAGACCGCCAATCCCAAACATTGACTATCATGTCATGTTGTGAACCTACGGATACGACGTATTTCTGGGTGGGGGAAAACGCCTGAAAATCATAAAACAACTGTTAGAAGTCAAACGGATCATTTTATGCCATGATAAATATAATGCGGATACTTGTTTCCCACTTAAATATTAGCGTTTGTTGTTGACGTTGGAAGTAAACTAATTAGGTCATCAGAGACTCAGCCAACTCTGACTTTAATTAGTAAAGGGCAGCAGCATTATAATTAACAGCCAACGGAGATGATATATATGATTCACAATCAATTTCAAGATTTAAATGGCATTACAGCACAGTCTACTGGCTCAACACATCCGATAAGTAACGAATGCAATAGATGAGATTCATAACAACTAAATTATAGTCAAATACCAGATACCGTCCTGTATAATTGGCGAAGACTGATTTTCGCAAATTGTGAAGGCATGATAAGAGAGCTCATCAATAGTGGGTGATCAGATTTCATACACTTCAAGAAACAGCTATGGTAAACATACACAAACATTTCTTCAAATACCTAAAATTGCAAACAGGTGATTCATGTCGTTTTTTTCACATCGGCTCTTCAAATTGAATTCTATTTTTTTATTTGCAAATAAATATCAGTTAAGAAAGTAATTGTGGTAAGAAAATTTACGTAGATAACGAATAGCAACCAGCCATCATACGTACGATTCGTTAGAGTTATACGAATATGATAAAAATATAATATCGTCACTTCAGTTTCCCTTGTCCCAATCACTAGGTAATATTTGATATTATTTATATACTTTTAAGTATATAGCGCTGGGAGTGATATTCACACATTTTGAATAACTAAAGCAGACTGGGTATTTGTAACAGAAGTGTTTTTGTAACTACCAACTGCGGCTGAGGAACAAATACATTGAGCTCTCCAAGATGGGTTTCCCTCCTATGAATTTTATTCGTTTTGTCTGTTGTTTCGTGCCATACTAAAAATTCCCTTCATATATTGGTTAGACAACTGTTCATTTCATGTAAAGAACGTTTACTTGAATTATACAAACGTTTCAATTCGATGATTCAACGTTTGAAAGATCGGAACATCACTGTTCAGTATAAATTATCATTCTTTGTAATTTGAAGGAATTCAAGAAATTCATCCTAGGTATTACTGCAGAAGAAGTAGCGATTTCGCTTAGCATGGCCTTAAAAGCGAATTTTTCGCGTTATACTCGTATAATTATGACATTTTTACAGACTTAGGTAAGCTCTTTTGAGTTTTAAATTTATGGGGAAGAAAGATTTTTAAATATTAAAAAAAAACTATTTCAGGATTTCATAACAATCTTTGGAGTTTTTATCAACTGTATTTTAATGAAATTTGAGTAGATTTTTAAGCATGATTTGGGCACGAATATCTGAATGTTCTATTTCATGATTGAAAAACCTTTTCTACATGATATTCTGCTAATGAATACGTTTATCTATATTATGCTGTTAGGTACATATAATTTTTAGCGGTTTTTAAGCACTTAATTGTGCTTAAAAAGTGCTGCTCAATTTCCAAGAATTTCCACGTAGACATTTTGGTGAAATGTGAATTTTAAAATTCTAGGAACTATTGTAATCTCGAACATTTGCTGAATATGTGAAGTTTTAGCTTTTATTCGCATTATATTATCATTTTTTCGATTTATTAGCAAATATTATTGAAAATTGAGTATTTTTTTAGCATAATTTTGTGCAATTTTTTTAATTTTTTAGTTAATTGTTGATAAACCTTCTTGACTGAAATTATGCTACCGAATAGAAATTTAACCATTTTTGCCATTTTAGTGATTTTTTAATCCAAGTTTTTTAAATTTTACCAATTTATAGTGCTCAAAAAGTGTGGTCCAATGAACTCATCTTTGGTGCACATTTTTTGGTGCAAGAACGGAATTCTTATCTCAATCCTAAGGAGTTAACGTCTGAAATGACATACAGGTATATGGAAAAGCGTCGAATCCAGGATTTGTTTCAGAATGTCTCAAAACAGATTTCAATGAAGAAATTTTTCGAGAATTTTGATTTTAAAATTTTAGGAGCCATTGCAATAGCTTCACGTTCTACGAAAATTCGGCAATAGTAAATGTAGATTTTGCAGACCAATGGGTAATCCTCATTGGCAACAAAAGTGATCAACTTTTCGCAGTCATATTTACGGTCTTTCCTACATATGTAACTCATACTTTGTGTCAGTAAACGTTTCTTTCAACCCTTTAAGTATTATGCAGGTAAAGAGTCGCTCGAGGAGAACTTACTAGGCAGTTAATGGAATATTTGTGTCCGGCGAGGTCGGCTATCATTGCGTTATCCTGGAGATCCCAGAGGCGGACGGAGGGGCAGTGGCCGCACTCCCCCGTCGCCAGGTACCTCCCGTCCGCGGAGAACCCGACGCATGTGATGGTCTTTTTGGACGTGTTTAGGATGTGAGATTGTTTCCCTTTCACAGTGTCTAACAGCACTACCGTACATCTGAAATCAATCCGTAAGAGGAAATCAGCAACTTGATTTACATACATACAATATAATTGCGACAGGAAGTTCATTCTAAGAAACTCAAGAAAATTCATTCTTAAATACTCTTATAAATGGAACTTGATGAGATCTGACACGGTAACATACACTCTGACTAGGGCAACCCTCAAATGGTACAAGTGGGGTCAGCGCCAACCCGAAGAGACTTCGAAAAGCAATGCGCATGCTTTGACTTTATCTACAAGTGATGTTACGACTTACCCAGGCAGGTATACTCGTATATACGAGGTTTCCCCGCTATCTTCTAACTCTATGCGCCTACCACAAGGTCGACAGCATCCTCGATGCGGATCGCCATTCTAGGGTCTTCAGAATCCAATTTTTTCCATTGGATTAATCTATCCATTACTGTAATGTAGGTATATCTGGATTCCTTGAGCAGACTTCGTGTACCATTATTTCCAGTTATTCAAACATTTTCTCTTGTTTACAACTTCAGTTTCAAGTTGTAGTGGATTTATATATGTCTGACTTGGTGTAGGTAGACCAAGTGGGACGTTTATGTTCTGATTATGCGGGTTAGTCCCCGTAATATTTCCGAAAGGAATGTGAGCGAAATCGCCAAGGTCATCTTGCTTGGCGGGCGGAACCTGAGGATAGTTCGTGTATAGGCCGCGTGGAGCACTGGGCTCGCTTAGTGCGTGCTGGGTCCGATCTGTTTGGTGCTGAGCCGTTGTGTAATATTCCGGCCTAAGATTTATATCTGTAGAGGGAATATAACGGGCTTGGTTGAGGTACTGAAAAGTATCTTGTGTTTTGAGCAAGTTAGGAGTGAATTTGACACTCGGATCGGCCGGGTAGCCTTGCGTAGAATATCGTGGATATTCAGATATCTTTGTCGAATCACGATGATTGACTTCAGAGCGAGTCTGGAAGGGATCCTCGAACTTTTGTGTGTGTGAGGCTTGACCTAACGTTTCCTTCACGGATATGTTAGGTAGCGAGGCGATCTCTTCGCGAGAATCGAGCCTTTGTCTGTCGCTAGGACCAGCGGACGGGTCGAGTATCGGGTAGGGAGCGCTTCGTGGGCTAGAGCTCCCGACCGCACCGGGCTCTGCTTCCTCTTGCATGAGGAAGTAGGACGGGCGGCGCTCCATCGATGTACCCGAGTTGATTAACTCGTCTTTAATACCTCTCCGTATAGGATGCAGTATTTGGAAGGTGGACTCGCTTGACAGAGCTTCTTTCCTTTGCTCGGATGTCAGGGTCCTACCTTGTAGCCTTGAAAAAGGCTTCCTTGGACGATAAATTAGAGCGGATGAGCTGAGTAATTTATCGGCGTGCCCCGGCGGTCGGTTAAGAGCCTAGTGCTACGAAACCCGGGCGACACGTCTCGAACGTCCCTGCGGGCGTACGATCTAATGAGGATATCAATAGATGTACCGGGTGGCGTTCTGACAGAAGAACTACGTTGGGCAATGAGCAGGATAAAAGATCACTGGACTCGTAGATGCCAAAGTGAGATCTGTGAAGAGAGAAGATATGCCTTGTGAGCAATAAATTGCCGTTCTGAAAAGAACTCGTGAGCAGAAGGGTCGTCAGCGTAGAGCGTGTAGAAACTTCGTACTGGTAGAGTGTACTCGTCGAGAGCGGTGAGTGGAATAATAAACCCGGCCAACGCCTCCCTTATTTATACCCGGGGGTGGCGTTGAAAGGGGCCACTTAATGGCCAGTATGCAAATTAGCCCGTTGATTTATTGGGTTATTTTCTGATTGGTTGTTGGGGGTGGCTTCCCCGCGTCCGTTTCTGAGACGGGGTCCCCGGGGGTGGCTTCTCTGCGTCCGTCGCTGAGACAGGGTCCCCGGGGTGGCTTCTCTGCGTCCGTTGTTTAGACGGGGTCCCCGGGGGTGGCTTCTCTGCGTCCGTCGCTGGGACAGGGTCCCCGGGGTGGCTTCTCTGCGTCCGTTGTTGAGACTGGGTCTCTCGGCCCTCTTTGTTTCTGAACTAGAGGCGGTTGTAATTTGCTTGCCGCCTCCTGGTTGGTTCGTCTATTGTCTCTCGTGCAATCAGAGTTTCTGATTGGCGTGTAGGCTTGCTAGAACCGTCCTTGTTAGTTCTAGAGGACATTTGATTGTCTGTTTGAGTTTTCTCATTCAAGGCGACTTGGTTCGAAATACTTGTCGCGTCTCTCTCGCCCAGTAAGTGTTTAGGGAGGTCGCCTTGTATGTTATTTGATAATATTTCATTATTGAGAGAGAATATCGCATTTTCTCTCTGGTGAAATATTTTGTTTGACGGAGTTATAACTCGACGTCTTATAAACGTTTGTGTGCCATGTCTACCTCTTTTTGGTAGCCCTGAAAAGGGCTGTTGAAAAGAGGGGGTGGTTTTCACCACAGGCGCCCCCCCAAGACGTTGTGTTATTAACGACGACGCCGGTTGGGGAGAACTGGAAGGTCCATACGGAATTCTCCGTATGTTACCTTCACCATTTGGGGCGGAGGCGGAGGTGCAGGCCTCTCGTCCCGCGCCTGGTGTGAGCCCCGGCCTCGCCGGTTTCGGCAAGCGCCGCGGGGCGTCCGTGGCCGGCCCGAGCTCTGCCGACGGGTACCAAACCCGCGAGGGTTTGGCCCGCGGCCGTGGCTGGGTTGTTGTGGAGGGGCTGGTTCCGGTGACGTCCACCCCGCTGCGCTCATTTCGTCCCAACGAGGCACGGGGACGTCGCCCGAGCTGATCCACTTGCGTGGCGTAGTGGGCAGCTGGTGAGCGGGTGGAGCTTTGGGTAGCTGCTGAGCGGGTGGAGCTGGCTGCGTGAACGCGGCTGGCGTTCTCCAAATTATCTCTCTGGGAGCGCTGGCGTCTGCCGGTCTCTTCTTCTCGGGTGAAGGCGGGAGCAATTCTCTACCTCTTCCGTCATCATCATGTCTTCTTGCGTGGTAGTGGATGCTGCCATAGTCAAGATTGGTATGAGCTCCGGGCTCGGGGCGCTCCGTATTTATATCTCCCACTGCTCCTATCCGAGAAAAGTGGGCGTGGCCTGCTTCGAGCGCAGTCACCCACCTCTCGTCGAATTTGGTAGAGGGGACGCGCCCTCTGGCGGATTTTCGGGGAGTCTCCTCCTTATTTTCTGCCTGATTTGTGCTTAGTGAAACAGCTTTGTCTGTGTTTAGAGTGTAAGCTGGTTTGATTTGCTGTTTGGGAACTTTTTTTGTGTGTTCGCCAATTTGCACTGTAACCGAAAACTTATCTCTTTTAACAACTTTGAATGGTCCTGTGTAAGGACATTGCAAAGAGGAGAGCTGTGTGGGCACTCTTATGTAGACATGTGTACATGTATCTAAATTTTTGGGCATGTTGACGGCATATTTCGTATTATTATGCCTGATATGCGTAGATCGGAAAAAGAGAGGCTCGGAAATGTTCGTAGAAGTTACGAATATGTCGCCTGGGAGCGGCACGTCAATTCCATAAACTTTTTGGAAGGGCGTAGTTTCCGTTGCTGGGTCTACTGCCGTACGCATGGCGAGTAGTACTTTCGGAAGGGCGTCGAGCCAATGTTCGTCCTGTGCTTTGAGAGCCTCTTTCAAGGACCTATTTCTGCGTTCCACCATTCCGTTTGTTGACAGTTTGTATGGCAACGTGTGAGTATGTTTTACTCCGAGACGTTCCATAATGGAATGAAATAGGTCTGATTCGAATTGTGTGCCCTGGTCACTTGTAATGTATTTAGGTACACCTTTTGAGGCTACCCAAATATTTATAAAGGCGTTTGTGATAGTGGACGTTTCGATGTTGTTAAGAGGGACTGCCTCTAGCCAACCCGTCGCTCTATCGACCATCATTAGGATGTAACGCTTCCCTCCTTTAGCTAAAGGTAAGGGTCCGGTAATGTCAACGTGTACATGGGAGAATTTGGTAGCCGTTTCAAATTCGGAGTAAGGGAGCTTCACGGAGCGAGTGATTTTTGCTCGTTGGCAAGTCTCGCATGCCCGGACCCAGTTGGAGACATCCGCACGAAGGCCGTGCCAAAAATATCTCTGTTTTACCTTATACACTGTAGAGTGTATGCCCGGGTGTCCCAAACTGTGAATTTGGCTGATTATTTCGTGCCTTATTTCGTTCGGAATATAAGGTCTTGGGTGTCCTAAGTCCAGGTTACACCAAATCTCTCCTTGGGGGAATTCAACTTGTGTGAGTTTTAGTTTGTCCTCTGCGTTAGGAGGAGAATGAATCTGTGCATTTGAGATGTGCAGTAAAAGGTTGCACTCTATTGCGGCCGTAATTTGTGAAATTTCGGCTACGGACGGACCCTCGTCAGTTTGTGTTGAAATTGACTTTGTTTGAATTTCAACTGGGTCGAAAGGTCTGGAGAGTGCGTCGGCTACGACATTGTCTTCTCCAGGTATGTGTCGTATGTCACTTGTCATTTGGGAGATGTATGTTAGCCATCTCAATCGCATTTTAGAAAAATGTGCGTTTTTTTTTAGCATTGTGCCTAGCAGAGGCTTGTGATCAGAGCAAATATGAAAAGAGCGGCCGTCCAAGTCATTGTGCCAATGAATGCAAGCTTGGTAAGCGGCGAACATCTCTTTGTCGAACGAGGCTTTATTCTTCCATTGTTCCGGAATTTCTTTACTGAAAAATCCCAATGGTTGGTAAGATTTCGAGCCGTGTTTGTCTGTAATTTCCTGCTCCAGGGCCGCTCCGATGTGTGTATCGGACGCATCGCAAACTATTCTCCACTCCGCTGTAGGGTGGGGATGAGCAATATTGTGCAATGTAGCTTTTATCATTGCGTGTTTTAAGCTGTTGAAAGCTTTTTCTCTCTCTGATGTCCATTCGATAGGGGTTTTGTCATTCTTTTTGTTTGACTGAATGGAGTCATACAGAGGTTGCGCTGTGTGAGCGAATTTACTTGAGCAAGCTCGGTAGAAACCACACATACCTAGGAATCTGCGTAGGCTTCGTACGTCTATTGGCCGAGGGAATTGCTCTATGGCCTCTATTTTATCTCGTTTAGGAATTATCCCTTCTTTTGAGATAGTGAAACCTAGGAAATCGACGGTAGGTTTTGAAAAAATGCATTTGTCAAAAGTTACTCGGAGTCCGTGTTCTCCTAGTTTGTCGAAAATTTGTTTGAGGTGGTTCATGTGTTCTTTGTAATTTTTAGAAGCCACCAAAATGTCGTCTAGGTAGACAAATGCGAAATCGAATTTCCGCATGACGCTGTCCATGTACCTTTGCCATGTTTGAGCCGCTCCGGCCAAACCCATGCTCATTTTTTTAAACTCATAGAGACCGAAAGGGGTAATAATGGCCGTTTTATGAGCGTCATCTGGGTGCATCGGGATATGATAATATGCCGATTTCAAATCTATTGTCGAATAGATTTGTGTATTGTGTAAATTCGCTTGGAAAGAGCGAATGTGAGGCGGCGGGTAGGCGTCTTTCTTAGTTTTTGCATTGAGGAATCGGTAATCGCCCGTGATTCTCCATGTTCCATCTTTTTTGGGCACGCAATGTAGCGGAGAAGCCCATTCGGAGTCGGAGGGAGCGATGATGCCCTCTGTGAGCATTTTGTCGAAAGTATTTTTAACCTGAGCCCGTTTTTCGCCTGCCATGGGCCTTGCACGGAAGTGTACTGGTGTTCCTTCCGTGGTTATACGGTGGTAAACACCGTTGTTTTTCCACTTTCCTTGAAGTTTGTTCATTTTGTCATTGTATTTTTCAATGATAGAGCGTATGTTTTCGTCCTCTGTGAGCTGAGTGTCCTCTGGTTTAGGACTGTTGTCACGATGAGGAATAGCAGCTGCTATTTGTTCGTCAGTAAATTTTCTGCTCATGACTGCAGCGATTTTTTGATCGGCATAGCTCTTTACTTTATCTTTGTAGATATATTTGTGTTTGACCCGTATTCCGATATCCCAAGACTCGAGGAATGGTATACCGAGGATCGCTAGATCAACTTTAGTGACCATGAAATCGGTGGTCATGTCTCCGAGGCCGATGTTAATCGTCGTGTCAGCACGCCCTAGTGTGTCTATAGGGGCGCCGTTAGCTGCTGTGAGCTTGACATTGGACTTAAGAATTTTTAAGCCCAATTTTTTGGTGACATTGTGGGGCACTTCTGCTCCCGTGTCAATGAGAAAGTCAGTGCCATTTAGTTTGCACTTGAAAAAGAGCCTTTTATACTCTTTAGTCTGCCGGTGTATAGGCTCAGATACACTGGCAGTTATTCGTTTTCCGAACTCTCTGCGTCTGAGGTTGGAACGGTACTTTCTTGTGTCGGTCTGTGAGTATTTTCGCTTGAAACCAAGTTTTTAGGCTGGCTGATAGGCGCTGCCTTTTTGATAGGTTTGGAGGCGGTATTTGCCTTCCAAGTGCAGTACTCCGGGTCTGCACACTTGCGAGTTTCGCTACCGAAACGGGCGTGGTTCCGGCAGAAGTAGGCCGTTGGTTTGTGAGGCTTACTCTCTGCTTGCTGAGGTTTGGACTCAGCTTTTTGTGAGAGGGCCTTTTTGAAACCAGTCTTGGTAGGTTTTGAAGTAGATTCTACTCCTC
This sequence comes from Adelphocoris suturalis, assembly GCA_030762985.1. Taxonomy (NCBI): domain Eukaryota; kingdom Metazoa; phylum Arthropoda; class Insecta; order Hemiptera; family Miridae; genus Adelphocoris; species Adelphocoris suturalis. The sequence continues at coordinate 48,439,840 of CM061047.1, read as the reverse complement.
TTATGTTGAGAGGAGGATTCGCTGTTTTGTACGCGTGTAGCGTATCAGCTAGGTCGAGCCGGGCATTCGTGGTAAGCTGTGCTGCGACCATGCCCCGGGCTTCGATGGGCAGAGTTTCGATCCACTTTTGAGTGATCAAAGCCTCTGAGAAGTACCCAACAGCCTTAGAGTACATTTCATGGTACTTGGTGCTGGGTTTTTTGGCGAGAGATGCGGGGTCCTCGAGCGCGAGGAGCCTGTCCTGCAAGGACAACCCGTATTCCCGTTGTAGGCGCTGTTTGGCCTCTTCGTAAGGTGCGTGGGGTGCCGTGAGGTAAGCTGAGTCAATAGCTTCCCGCATTTCTTCAGGTACCCACTTGTAGATAGCTGAGAAACATTCGTTCTGCGTTCTCAGGTTTTTTCGCACGCAGTATTGATCGAACTCGGCGAGAGCACGATCAATATTCTTCTTTTGGAAGATAGGTTTTTGGTAATCTCCCATTTCCTCTAAAAGTGCTCGAAAGCCACTTTGTGCAGAGGGTTGTTGTGTGAGATGTGGGGCGTATAAGCCCGGCGGGGGTCGCACGCCCGCAGTGGTTCCCTGAAATCCACTAGCTTCATAAGAGGGAACGAAATGCTCCGTGTTAAGCCTGTTCAAAGGCAGGGTCACCATTTGTAGTGGATTTATATATGTCTGACTTGGTGTAGGTAGACCAAGTGGGACGTTTATGTTCTGATTATGCGGGTTAGTCCCCGTAATATTTCCGAAAGGAATGTGAGCGAAATCGACAAGGTCATCTTGCTTGGCGGGCGGAACCTGAGGATAGTTCGTGTATAGGCCGCGTGGAGCACTGGGCTCGCTTAGTGCGTGCTGGGTCCGATCTGTTTGGTGCTGAGCCGTTGTGTAATATTCCGGCCTAAGATTTATATCTGTAGAGGGAATATAACGGGCTTGGTTGAGGTACTGAAAAGTATCTTGTGTTTTGAGCAAGTTAGGAGTGAATTTGACACTCGGATCGGCCGGGTAGCCTTGCGTAGAATATCGTGGATATTCACATATCTTTGTCGAATCACGATGATTGACTTCAGAGCGAGTCTGGAAGGGATCCTCGAACTTTTGTGTGTGTGAGGCTTGACCTAACGTTTCCTTCACGGATATGTTAGGTAGCGAGGCGATCTCTTCGCGAGAATCGAGCCTTTGTCTGTCGCTAGGACCAGCGGACGGGTCGAGTATCGGGTAGGGAGCGCTTCGTGGGCTAGAGCTCCCGACCGCACCGGGCTCTGCTTCCTCTTGCATGAGGAAGTAGGACGGGCGGCGCTCCATCGATGTACCCGAGTTGATTAACTCGTCTTTAATACCTCTCCGTATAGGATGCAGTATTTGGAAGGTGGACTCGCTTGACAGAGCTTCTTTCCATTGCTCGGATGTCAGGGTCCTACCTTGTAGTCTTGAAAAAGACTTCCTTGGACGGTAAATTAGAGCGTATGAGCTGAGTAATTTACCGGCGTGCCCACAGCGGTCGGTGACGAGCCTAGTGCTACGAAACCCGGGCGACACGTCTCGAACGTCCCTGCGGGCGTACGATCTAATGAGGATATCAATAGATGTACCGGGTGGCGTTCTGACAGAAGAACTACGTTGGGCAATGAGCAGGATAAAAGATCACTGGACTCGTAGATGCCAAAGTGAGATCTGTGAAGAGAGAAGATATGCCTTGTGAGCAATAAATTGCCGTTCTGAAAAGAACTCGTGAGCAGAAGGGTCGTCAGCGTAGAGCGTGTAGAAACTTCGTACTGGTAGAGTGTACTCGTCGAGAGCGGTGAGTGGAATAATAAACCCGGCCAACGCCTCCCTTATTTATACTCGGGGGTGGCGTTGAAAGGGGTGGCCACTTAATGGCCAGTATGCAAATTAGCCCGTTGATTTATTGGGTTATTTTCTGATTGGTTGTTGGGGGTGGCTTCCCCGCGTCCGTTTCTGAGACGGGGTCCCCGGGGGTGGCTTCTCTGCGTCCGTCGCTGAGACAGGGTCCCCGGGGTGGCTTCTCTGCGTCCGTTGTTTAGACGGGGTCCCCGGGGGTGGCTTCTCTGCGTCCGTCGCTGGGACAGGGTCCCTGGGGTGGCTTCTCTGCGTCCGTTGTTGAGACTGGGTCTCTCGGCCCTCTTTGTTTCTGAACCAGAGGCGGTTGTAATTTGCTTGCCGCCTCCTGGTTGGTTCGTCTATTGTCTCTCGTGCAATCAGAGTTTCTGATTGGCGTGTAGGCTTGCTAGAACCGTCCTTGTTAGTTCTAGAGGACATTTGATTGTCTGTTTGAGTTTTCTCATTCAAGGCGACTTGGTTCGAAATACTTGTCGCGTCTCTCTCGCCCAGTAAGTGTTTAGGGAGGTCGCCTTGTATGTTATTTGATAATATTTCATTATTGAGAGAGAATATCGCATTTTCTCTCTGGTGAAATATTTTGTTTGACGGAGTTATAACTCGACGTCTTATAAACGTTTGTGTGCCATGTCTACCTCTTTTTGGTAGCCCTGAAAAGGGCTGTTGAAAAGAGGGGGTGGTTTTCACCACACAAGTGTTCTGGAGTACCTCCCATTTTACCTTGATATACTTATTCTTCATCAGTGTCTCTAGTGCCCACCTTTTCTATACGACTCGACAACCATCGTCGTTCAGGTTTCTTGTGTCCCGGCTTTCATTTGGGTAATTTTGGGCTGAAATTCAAGGCACGTAAGAGGATTTTCATTTTGACATAGGAGCGTACTCCATCCTTTGGGCTGGAATTCAGATTCCACCAACTACCTACAACGCCGACATCGCCTCGCCACAAAATACTTTTCTTTAATTCTATAATTTAGCTTAAGATTATTGTAATTTCTTCTTTATTTTACGTTACTTTAGGAAGAAGGAGTTCCTTGTAGGTTCATAGCTTATTTTCCTTTTTTTGTCAAAAATTTGTTATTTTGAGTCACCAAAAAATTAATTAATTTTTCATTCAAAGTTTGAGTTCAGGTTACACCTATAACCACCTTCCCATGCTCAAACACAGCGCCTGATAAATTATAGCGAATATCAACATCATTTGGAGATCCTACGGACCTTGAAACACCCAATTAATAGTGGTGGGAGTTTAAACATAATGATTCTGGTCGGCTACCTATAAAAGATCATTATTGAAAATAATAAACTTCAAATCGAAATCCACGCCTCTGTGGGGAGCATACGTGTTTGAACGGTAATATGACAAATAGGATATGCAAATCAAATCGAAAACAGTGTTCAACAGATGCTCATGCATATTCAAATCGTGTGAACTGAATCCACGAAGAGCCGCTCCGATTAACTCACCTTGTCCTTCGATTTAGACGCCGTGTACGTGTAGTTTGTTCGTGTAATTCTACTTACTATGATGGCGTATTACAGATACAGAATATATCCGATGTTTCTCCATGAAGGATGATAATGAAAGTCACGTGAAAATTGGATACCCTTGAATTCCAGATACTACAGCATATATATTATTACAAGGAAAGATTCGACAAATAGGAGCAATACTATAATTTAGCAGTCCGAAACAGTGGTGGAACATGATCCATGCGCAAACATAATTCTTGAAAAAGAACAATTGTCATGAAGATTATTCGGGAAAGGCCCAGACGAATTGAATTCCATTCAGACTACTGTATTTGCGCGAATGCGATATCCTTGTATGGATAATTCAAAATCACTCAGGTTGAAACAGACTCCAAGAAATTGATTGCGGCAAAATTTCATTCAGTTCAGATCGACTGTAACTAATACGCGTGGGCAAACGTTGAATCATTGCTTGCACAACTCTCCTGAATTGCAATACGATTCCGTCCAAACGTGGATGGTAACTAATCAGGGGATAAATGGGTTTCCCATGAATTTCATTGCCACTACGTGAACATACGTGGGGCTTGATTAACCCTCGCATGACCCAACTGAATTCAATATTTCAAACAATCGAAGCTTCTATGTTATTATTTACATATTCTATTGATCCCCATGGATATGATATAAAATACGAGAAAGCTGTTGACAAGATGCGGAACAAAACTAATGCGAACTAAACAATTCTGAGAAAGAATTTGAGAAAGAATAATCGAGCATGAAGGGCAAATCTACATATTTTGCAAATCAACTTAAGGAATCCATCAGATAGTTTTTACGATTTTTATTTGACAGATGGACAGTTTGTAGAATTTCTTAATTTTTGACCAAGAGGATACGTATGTTGAATGTACATGGTAAATTGTATTTGATAAATGTCTAAATGAAGACATTTATACATTTCGACATTGATAGGTTCATTTCTATAACGGTTGGAATTATCCCCATTCACAATGTAAAATATTATTTTAATAACCCAAACACCTCCACACCACTACTTCTGATTAGTTTCTTAATTTATATAGTCGCAGTATGTGTCCGGCAGGGGGTTTGTTTAGAAAATAGGAAAACAGGAAACTGAATTTAAATGCAGAAAAAATGGGTCCCAGGTGGGATAGAACCCACAATGTGGGTGATTAGCTTCAATCTTTGCATTTGATTGGTTACGTATCCCCCAGCCCCTTCCTTTCTCTGGCCAATGGGATTTAAGCTTCCATTCACTTGTGGCTATATAAAAGTTGTGTCCTATCTAATGTTTTGGAATTACTTGTTACAGGTAACGACCTCAAAAATCTATTAAACATTTCAACTCTTTATTTTTTCGCAGAAGTAGACAACGTTCTTCAATAACATTCGTTTTCATCATTCAAAATGTTGAGCCTGTGACGTCCACGGCCACGTCCTAAACTCCAACACAACACAGATCAATACAGGTGGGTTTGAAAAACTCCGACTGCAAATTTTCAGCTCAAAACTCGGAATGATTTGGCGTCATAGGAAGGCGGCGGTGAGGTTTCCCCTCTGGCGGATGTGAGGGTGAGGCCGCTCCCTTACGCCTTACGCCATTCGGCTTTTTTTACACCGCGTTTTGGACACTTACAATCGTCTGATACCCTTCATATTGCATCTTTTTCGAAAAATCTCATCGAGTCTTTTAGGTGAAGGAATAAAATAAGATTGACGAAATTGCTAATTATTGAAACGAAAAACAACTAATTATTTTGCGATATGAACACCAGATAATATAAATACTCGATTGTTACTCAATGCGATTTGAAACATTATATATTCAAGGTCAGTACCAAACAAAATCCACCGATTATTACTCCGTACCTACAAATATTGTGGCTGCTGAGTTATTACTCCAAAATTTAATTTACTGCTGTTATTTTTCTTTTATGATTTCAGTGCAAAACCACGATGGTTAATAATAACGTGCATGCGCACAAAGTTTGCTTTTCAACCTATTTTAAACATAATTTTGCAAAAATTATTATTTCATATATTAAAAGAAAATGTATTAGTTATTATTTATCTCATTATTATCATCATTTGCTTGATATGACCACCCTGCGACTTAAACAACTCACCCTGCTGGATAAGCGACTCTTTCGGAGTTGGGATCGCAATCGAGGCCTGCGTTGTTCGTTACGGTTAGACCAAGAACTTTTTCGAGTTTCACCTGTCAACAAAAAACCATAAGCAAAGTTTAGTTATAACAAAACTGCTATCAAAGTACCTAAAAACATACTGATAATGACAAAGCTCGTGAAAGCAAGGCGATTCTATGAATGCAACAGTATTTTTTTTTTATTTAAGTAACTTGTGGGGTACCACGCTCTTCCACAACTGGAAGAAGGCAACCAATTGGCAGTTAAGCTTTCAACCTGACATAACCTACTGCTGTATACTAATATAAGGTCAGAAGATCCACTAGATTGATAAATAAATCAACGATTTCAAAAACGACACTGATGCGCACAAGGTACAATGAAGAAATTCAACCTTGTTGACGTCAAATATGGCGTGTATATTGGAGCTTTAAATAAAAAGTCAAAATAACAGTGAGATAAGCACAAAGCCTAGTTGAGGAGCTGACATGGAAAAGCAGTTAAGTCCAAAAATCGAAAGAACATTTTTTTTCGTCGAAGTGCAAGTAAACAGTCACGCCAACGGCCTTAGGTCCTCCCATCCTTGTATTGCTAGATCGCACCCTGAATAAATGTGTGACCTTTGCATGGAGAAGAGATTATGTTCAAAAAAATCTGATAAGAGTTCAGAGGGAGTTCCTATGAAATTTGATTTTTGGACTGCTTTTCCATGTCAGCTCCTCAATTGTTGGTAAGTATTCGTATCCGTAGTTTCTCTCGTTTTTAAGTTTAAAAAATAAATGAAAAATGAAATAACAAACCGTGCAGAATAGGCAAAATTAAAAAATGGAAAATGAATACAAAAAATATTACCTACCTATATTGTAGGAAGGTAAAGTTAATTTATAAATGTAGGTTATCATGGGCGTTGCCTGTAGACTATGAGGGAGTACAAATAAAGAAAGTGAGCTCGCCTTCCGAGCCCAATTATCCGTGATAACTCGGTTCAAAGATTAGATTCGGAAAGAAGTCACGTACGTGTGCTGCAGTAGGGCCGCCTTATCACCGTCAGTTTATTAGCAAAAGTGGAAAGGTATTGTGGAATTGTGACACACTTTCTTCTCCGTCACATAATGCTCAAGAAGTCCATCAAAACGGAAGTAGATAACCCGAACCTGCCCAAACAGCAGTCATCGTCTTACTTCGCTAACACAAAAGCGCGGTGATCATCTGACTTGAATTACCTTCTGGTAGCACTAAAGAGGGTCTTTTAAGGCCGCCTACAAACGGCGATCCGTCAAGACGGTGAAATCTTCGGACGGAAGAAAAACTGCACCCACTCGTCTTCGGTATGAAGCAAGAAGAATTTTTAGAGCTGACTCCATGATGGATGGGCGCCGCCATAATTTAAACATCGCCCTAGAAATAAAACGACTGGCTGGCAATAATGCATAGATATTACGTATACAGGAACAAGAGCTAACCACTTCATCAGCATTCGATTCAATGGAGTACTTATACGGAGAAGGACAAATTGCGAAGTTGAATACGAACGCTGCAGTGATTGCAGAATATTTTTTGACGTCGGGTGATGGATGAATTGGTGGAAATTTATTGTCGTTCAACGTGTACCTATATGCACCTACTATCATTGATAAAAACTCGATCTTCAGGATAACACCCACACCACAAAATTTTGTCATAAAATGAGAATTGACACAGGGTACGAAATAACCACTTTCCAACGTAGATTCACCAATAAATTATTTAATCAATCACATTCAACATTTTGCAGCAGATCGGTGAATCAAATTTGAAATTTTCGGTTCCGTGACTGTTGATATTTCTGTAATATAGAAATACAGGACCTATCCCTTGGTTTTGGATGAGTTGAGCGGAATTACAGTCCGGTTTTAAATGAAATTTTCAGGATGTGCAGATAAGCGATTGGGCGGTTCCTGTTAATATCCCGCGCCTTCGGATCAACAGGAACATGTGAGATAATACAAGCGTGATCGTAAATTTCGTGGAACACCCAATCTTCAAAATGTAACGGTTCCCATTGGCTCAAATTAGTAGCCATCTACTAATTATTATAGACTCAATGCAAAAGTTCTACATTTGTACCGAAACTCAGTCAACAGATGTAATTACAATAATATGACTGGCCTGCTACGATGGAAAACATTGATAAACGCCAAAACATCATGTCACAAAGCTTCTCGCAGGAGTTTTTTCTTTTTGCCGCGACATAACTTACGTCAAAACGTCACTCACGCACCACCCTCACTCAATATTGCAAGAGGAATAAGGGCAGGAGTCAGGCTTCTTTTGCGAAGGAATGAGAAAACTCAATCACTGTCTGACAAGACAAGATTGGGAAATACTGAATGATTTCTATTCAATAACGTGAGAGACGTCCTCTGTGCATTTGCAAAGCTGAGAATAAACTAAAATTTTTAGGGGAAAAAAAATCAGCACACGAAAACGATCCAAATTACTTCAGTCTACTTCTGAAGAAAGAATGTATAGGAAAATGCACTAATCCATGCTTTTTCGTGGCCTACGTTAATCAATCTGCAAATTTCCCTTCAGCGTCGAGTAAAACCAGTCGCAAACACTGTAGAAACGGAGCTACCCATGTTTGTGCATGCGTACACCCTCACAAGCAAGCATTCACAATCTATATTATATTTTCAAACAATGAAAAAAAAGACATAATCGCTGACCATCACATCAAAATCGGCCGATTCGTCTAGGAGTTGCGTCTGCAATAACCAACTTTATGCTCGCACAGGAGCAATTTTACAACAACCAATCGCAACGGAATTCTTAGGATACCTATCCGATACTTCCCAATTTGAAAGAAAGCGGGTCAATAAAAGATAGTGAGACATCAATGTTCCATTTGACGGCGATGGAAATGATAGGGGATTGTGTAGGAGTTTTAAACCGATTACTGCCTGAAAATTTGATCAAAATTGGTCCATTAGTCTCAGAGTCTTGCTAGTATAAACTAAATTTAGTTTTGCGCATGCGCAGTGGTTCGCAACGAACTGTTACGGAACTTGTTAGTGCGGAACTTCAAGCGCACTAACTCGCATGAGAAACCACTATCAATATCGTCAACGGAGATGGTAATTTTTACGGACTCCAGGACAGTATGTACAACGGACACACACACAACTCGTGGGGGGGGGGGGGGGGGGCAAACGCAAAAGGGAAAATGTAATTTAAGGGTGATTCCAAGATTACTGGCCATTTTAATGTCCAGAAAAGATACTGATTTTGCTTCATATTTAAAGCTGATATTTTTGTACAAACTACATTCTGGCAACCGAGTTCGTGAAGGCAAAATAAAGAAACCATCAAAGTTTCCAATTTTGAGAAGTTTTTCAAGTTCAAAGTGAAAAAATGTCATTACCATAACTGTCCCACAGCATTGATAGTTATTTTCGTTGTGTGTTCCCTGCTGCAAATAGCAACTGGAGGCTTTAGTTATAAAAATCATATTGCAAACGAGAAAGCACACCTTATTTTCTCTACTTCATCAAATGATAGAGTATACTTTCAAAGAATCCCGTCTCATAGCAGTGTTTATGACAATGATAGATGATGATGAAGCTGCAAAGTTGGGGACGACCCTTGACAATTCACTGCAATGCTATATGTTCCTCTGGCCGATGCTATAAAAGCAGCAGATAATTATTGTAATGATGAAAGAAAGACAGGAGTGGTATGATCAAGAATCCCTGAGCAAAGGGGAATACCACCTCCACATCATAAGGGAAGTCTCAAAACACCATCTCTACTCCGACTGAAGCTAACGCGAAACGATATGACGCAACTTATTCGACCCCATACTGGATATCGCATCATCAAACGAAGTTCTTCCGTATGCTAAACGTATGGACGACTCCGGTACCTGTGAATTTTGCGAGGACGTTCTGGAAGACGTTGAACATGATTTAGCCGTCTGCTCAATGAATGCACCCGAAAGAGAAAGTTATAACAACTACCTCATCCTAATATACTCAGAGAAATCAAGAATAGTGAAATGAAGGAGCTGTAAAATGTATGAAAAACGTAAGAGCCAGATTATGAACAATTATAGCTAGTGATGTGATTATATATCACATGATGTTATTATATCTGAAATTTTGTATCATACCTAAGTATCTACAGGTTACATGCAAAAATAAATGTGAAAGAAAAGTTGTTAACGAGTTTTGCGTTTACCTCTTGTCGGTCAGTGCATCTGATAATCCTTGTAGTGGACCAAACTATTCTTCATTACACTCCGATATAAAAGTAGCACAAACGTAATGTACTAGCGTAATGTACATCGTAATGTACTAGCGTAATGTACAACGTAATGTAGCACAAACGTAAATTGAAACAAGCATGTTTTCATTCGATTTCGATGAAAAAAATAGGATTGATAACAAATAGGTACGTCGGTTCACGCAATAACATGAAGTGATCCTAACGGCAAACGACGAATCCCTCATTTCCCGAGTCGGAATGCGAATAGTGAATATATTCTTGAGTATGAAGTAGACGTAGGTACCTACCAACCTATGTATGAATAACTAATGTACTAAAAGAAGAATTGAGAGAGGATGTACGAGATTTGCATGACGATGGCCGGTAGTTAGACCGCCAAGGACGTGAAGGGAGGAACAGAAATTCGTGTTTCCAAAGTCACTTCGGGTTCCCGTAGAGTGAACTTGAAAATATAATAATGATCGAAACTATATTTAGAAACAATTGCTTCCTGGAGAACTATCACGATTCTAGCAGAAAAAATAAGGAATATACTAACTCAAAGAAAATGCAATTCTAATGCAAATTAGATTCTATCAACGAGACCGTATCATGTTTGCAAGCAAAACCGAACTGCAATAACTGAAACACTAGGCGTCATGCTTCGATTTCGTAAGATTATGAAGAAAATCCCTAGTTTAATACATGATTTTGGGCATCTTAACCTCTATCTAGTGGTTTAGGTTTGGAATTTAAGTTCAGCTCTATACACTCTGGCGATGATATATTAGGTTAACACAGTATCAAAGTTGTGGAAAAAATAACAAAATATAATTAAATAATGAAGATAATAGTAAAAAATAAAATAACAGTACGTAGGCAGCGATTTTATAGCGCGGTTCGGTGTAAAGGAAAGATCAAAATTCATCACTGTCGTTAAACTAACTCCATTCTAGATAATCTTATGACCACTTAAAGAGATCGTGACAAAATCAACAGGAAGTAGGGGTGAGGTGGGTGAGGAGTGGGGCGGGTCGGCTAGGTTGTAGTTACGTGAACTTTTGGTGTTAACTCGTCCTATATTACTCTTTAATTGATTGATTTATATTTTTCATAAATTAAGTATTAACTATAACTATTAAGTAGTGTAGGTGTTTTTCTTTTTAGGAATGACGGTAGACATCCAGATTTATGATTGGTTTATAGCTACGTTTCTTCCTCCAACATTGGTGAGGCCCTAGTCATGCTTAAATTGTAGAGTGTTGTACAGAGGAACTAACTCAATTATGTACAACGCTGCATAAAACCAATCATAAAACTGGCTGTCTACCGTTATTCCTAAAAAGAAAAACACCTACACTACTTCATTCAACTATGCAGCCATAAGGTGAGAACTCACCTTAACCACATCAATATAACTATTAATTTATTTTTATGGGTGTTTATTATTTATAAAATATGGCCCCGTTGCGGTATTACCACAAACTAAATTAGACCTGGTAATTTCATCAATCTTGTTATTTAGCCTTTTTTTCTGATCAACAGCATTGTTTGTTTGTCTGAGGTAGACTACGAGTATTTCTCGAAAGTTACAGAACACAACCTTCACCAAGTTGGAGAAATAGGTCAACCACCACGATTCTCTAATAGGTGAGAATGGAGTAGTTTTAACCAGCTTTCCCTCAGTTTTGTCGCTGTTGAAACGTTTATTTCGATCTAGACAATCTCATTGGTAAATGGGGCACTGGTAGTCGGTAATAATCACCATAACGCGGTACTGAGGAAGATGTGGAACCTCAGTGTTTTTGCCTTCAAAGCGAGTTAATGACCTCCTTGTAATACTCCACACGCCTCGGGAGACATTTTAGGTCGTTAGCACCACATTTTAGCATACAAATAAGGATAAATCTCAGTCGACGGAACCTTCACATCACCGCCGGCTTCCTCAAGCGCCGAAGTGAAAAGTCAATGGCTCTCCCAACTGCCGCCGCGACGCTCAAAGCACCTAATGGAATATGGAGCAAAGCGGAGGTGTTTTTAATACGGGTTTTATACCTTCATCCCGCCCAATTTAAATATGAATTACAAAACCAGTTCGGAGTTAAGTCCCTTTTATGCGCCTCCACACGAGCAACAGTCAAATTGAAGTAGGTACCTACTCTCACCCACAACCCATAAAAGTAAAAGGACTGACCTACTTGTAGCTTGTTTTAGGGTCAGGAAAAATAAGCAACCCAGTAAATACGTGGGTGTTGATTCATGAAAGCCAAATTACGAGTATATATAATGGTGGATGAATAACTTGTTGAATAGTCATCTAATCCAACGAAACACAGATTTAGATTTTTTTTCTGGATCAGGCATCCCGAACTTGCCGCTCTAAAATATTACGCACATCATCCTCTCTCCTAAAATTTGATTGGTGCTCAAATTTAAGACTGAGCTCCTCTGTGACACCTTGAAAATAATGAAGAGATAAGAGGCAAAGATTGATCAGCTGAGGGGCCGACGAGGTCAATTTCTTTCCTAATCGACTTATGATGATGGAGTTTGCAATGGAGCTCTTCTGGAAAACGTAGAATATAATTATTACAAGGTAAGGAGGAGAACTAATCAGCTGAGGGACCTTAGAGATTAATTTGTTCCTTAACTGATCTACAGAGATGAAATTTAAAATGGAGCGATTTTGGGACGTGTAGAATAGATTACTAGGTACGGAGCAAGCCGATCAGCTCAGGAATTGCAGGAGATAACTTCTGTCTTACTCGACCTACGGTACATAAATTTGAATGAGAGCGCCTAAGTTACGCGAGGTATGAAGTTCCACTTATCAGCTGAGGGTCTTCTGGGGCTGTTTTCTTTTTTAATCGACCTTCTTAATTATATTAATTTATTGTAATGGGGGGGGGGGGGGTTTAATGAGCAAGAAACAAACATAGTTTCAAATCAATGCATGGACCCCTTCTATAAGGTTGGAAGATGATTTTGTCATGAAGGGCTGTTTCTTAACATTCACCGAAAAGCGTAAAATTGGGTGGTTCTGGGGCAGTGAAGGAGCTTACTCTTTTGCAAGGCGCCATGCATCGAGTTTAGATGATGTACTGTAGACTGAATTAATATAATCATAGACCATTGACCTACGAAGAAGGGTTATGCAATACATAAATAACAAACCTTTGAGTAATAACTTGCACAGCGTGTTTACTTCTTATATATATCGTAGTAATAGTTTTGTTTCATCATTAAGAGATTTAACGAATATGGTAATGGGATATCGCTCATCTTGTAACTAAATAAAAATATTGACTTTGTTGCATGTGATACCTTTTTCACGCTGACTCATCACAACTGGCATATTAGACATTCTCACAGTGACGCAAATTACAATTTCATCTCATGTAACTATGCGCTTATGCAGATGATAATTAATTTTCTGGTATTCTGCTTTAAAGCTTCGTTTTGTATTGTTACGGAAACAAATTTTTCAATTGTCAGTATCACAATAACAATGATTTACTTAAAGCAGTATGAGGTGAGGGTGGAAGCCAGTCGGATTCTTCCGAAAATTGAGTTGTTCATTGGCCAAACTTAGAAATTAGAACAACTAGCTTAGCCATTATGGGCCTCATCAGGATCTACAAGTAGGAGGAGCACCATCGCATTACTATAGCCAAGTATAAATCAAATTTATAGGCAAGTATAAATGTAAAATTAATTTAATCCTAGGGTTAGATAATTCCTAGGGGCACCAGTTCACAATTCGTAGGTCTAGTCACTTACCATTAGTTCCTTCATCATTAAGATAAATAGTTTGACATTTATTTTATTGTTATAAAAATTTGAAGGTGCTTGCACTTGGGGGAATATCTCCAAACAAGGGGTTATTGGGTAAAGATCATACATGACGTTGAGAGGTACCTAAGCGTTATCTACTTGTAAAGCCTGAAAGGCCTATGATGGCGAAACTAGTTGTTATGATTTCGAAGTCGATTAATAAAAAACTCTGTTTACTGAAGAAGCCCCACTGACTTCCACCCTCACCTCATATTACTTCATATGGGAATCGCTACCATAATTTTAATATAATTCTATAATGCATGTATGCATTACAATTTTTTGTTCTTTCCAGTATTTTGATTTGTTTATTCTCTTACTTATAGTCCTTCTCCACAGAAATATTCTAAACGATATCTGAATTTGTGGTGAATCGTGCTCCAACTTTCCTCGTATAAGATACCTAAGTACTTACCTACTAATTGAAAATGAGAAAAGGCGTTAAAGTAACTCTATATTCTCGAGGAAATATGGAAACAAAGATGGGAACTTGAATGTGATCTCATCTAACACGGGGATCAATTCCATACAACGTTAATTGAATGTTTTATAACAGGGTAGTTTATTAATTCGTTTAGTAATTAAGGGAGTGTTCCGACAAAAATCACTACAAAGTACACAGAAAAGTGAATTCTGGAGAAAATGAAATATGTAAACGATGAATATTTTTATACTGATGATACAGGGTACCTTATTGCACATTTCGTATATGCTGCTTAAATGTGCTACGTTACGAAATGTGCAATAAGGTATTCTGTCTATATACTTACACGTGAACTTACATAACTGTGAACTACATGCACATCATAAAACCACCATTAATTGTAAATTTCAAAGTCTATACCTCTATCAAACAAACTGGAAAACGTCTGTCAACAATGACGCAAGGTGTATGTTGTGTTGATCCTAAGGTAAAAAGTCACAGCAGTTAAAAAGTTGGGCAACAGCACGATTTGTCACTAACACCCGGGGAGGAGTAAGAAGTCACGACCCCCTTCAGACACGACCGACACGGACGGACGGACAGACAGGATCCGACAGGATAGGTCGTGAACTCGTCTGATGCAATTGCTGGATTCACCTTGGCTTATGAGCTGAGCCAATTTTTGAGAACGGTGGCTTCATAGACACTGAAGATACCTACAACTTGACCTGAGGCAAAGTTGTCGACGCCGCAACGGCTACTACGATCACGTATACGATCTTGTGAAATATAAACGATGCAATACATATTTGATTCTAGTCGTGCAGCGGCACCAAAAAGCAATTGGCAAACACCAAATTGAATTAAGAATTACGAAGGGTGGCAAAGTTAGGTATACGAGCTAGTTCCCAGCTACTTTCGAAGTTTGAATGAATTTGCCAAATTGTATAAAACGCCTTTGTGAGAAAGCATATATAAGGCAGGTGGGTTGTGAGGGGAGGATACTGTCCATGGCCAGTCCTCATGTTAGTAGATATTTTCGCCCTTTACGGGCCTCGTCAGGGAATTATAGTTAAGGTATAGTGAGGTAAATATTCTCTATATATAGTACATTTTAAGTGGAGCCGCCAGGTGTTTGGGGTTTATCACCAGGTAGATAATTTAATTGGTATTCGTGCTTCTGCTGGTTGTAGTTATATTCCCAAGTAGTATTAGTCCCATGTACTGCCCCAATTTAATTTTAAATTCTCTACCTATAAATTTATTGCCTATATATAACCCCTTCCCTGACTTTGCATATTATGACAATGTTTGAATTTATTGTGAGATAACGAAATTACTTTCCGGTCCCCTTCATACCAACCACACATGCCATTAGTCACGATATCTGTAAATCAATTTAGATGAGGCGTTGACACCAATCATCTATCACACGGCAGCATGTTGAGAAACCGAAAATTAAGTGACCAACAGCTCTCTCACCCAGTAGTGACATGCGTGCATACATAGCATTGCTGCATAAATCTGACCAGCTCTAAAGGGGCGTACAGTTGGTTCTCGTGCCAAAGCTCCGTTGCCCATTATGACCTGCCGCATCGCTCACTTTAATGAGCCAATTCTTCATCCTGGACCCCCAGTGTCCCGTCACATCAACTGGATTGGACGACCTAATATATCAACAGCAAACTTTCACGGTCCGCCCAAGGGACACACTTCAAGGTGGATCCATCCACTAAAGTCCCACATCACAAGTTTATTGACGGTTTGTTGGACGCACTGTAGGTCATGAATGGAGTCCGGATTTTATGCAGCATAAAAGCCCCAAATATGCCATAGCATGTGCAGTAACAACCAATGAAATACGTAACAAATGTGCAACAAAAACAAGTAAAATACGGGGGATAAAAGTCAACACTTGAAAAGAAAAAATTCAGAACGTATATAATTCTGAATTGTTGCTTAATAATAGGCATACGGTTTGTATAAAGTGCTCAATAGTTAACAACTCAATGCAAACCGCTGTTTGCCTTACTGAATACGCACCAGGTTTTCGTAGTTAGTTTACAAAAATACACATTTCCGGGTTGCCTTGAATATCAACTGAAGTGATCGAAGCAAATTTCAAATTACTCATATAGACTTGGTCTGCAAATTCAGTCAATTCACTCACGTCCTCTCCGTCTCCAATACGTCCTCAGAGGACCTCTAAAATTTTGTTGAAAAAGACAAAAAGTGGTACATCTCATAGTTCAAAAGTTCGAGCATGAATTTCCGAGTTGAATAAAAATTGTCAAGACGGTCCTTTATTCGAGGAACACTTTGACCGCAGGTTTCTTTCTCAGCATTTTTCTTTCTCCCACAGTAACACTCATTCGTACCAACATTATTTTTCACTTTCTCTCATTCTCTGAAAATGATCAAGGTGCGTTTATAATTTTGTAATTTTTTTATCTCTAAATTATGCAGTATCACGAAATTTTCCCTGAAAATACCTAAATATGCATCTATATCAAAATCATCTCCTCATATCATCTCCAATATGCAAAAATATTGCAGTATAAAACAGACGAGCACCACTGACAGACAGTTTCCGACAGTTTTGAGCACCAACTGAAGTCAACTCAAACAGTGATACAATCTTCGGATCCTTCAGGTGAAACGATATCGACACGCATAAAAAGCCGGTCTCTTGTCATGAGAAAACAGAAAATAATCCTGTATTGAATAATTTGCTTTTCATCGAATTTTCAAATTGTGAAATATTTTCGAACGTGATCGAAATAGTTTCAAAATACTTATTCCTGTTAGCCCAGGGACCCAAGCCAAAAATGGGTAGGTACCTACTACATTCAAGAGAATGATTTATATTACATTATGAAAATTGAGTCTCTTCTGAGTAAGAAAACATTTGTCTGCCATCTCGAATAGGTGAAATGCTAAATGGCGGCTTCACAAAAAAGATCAAAATTTTTTCTCAATCGATTCTTAAAGCCCATAGAAATTTGCATAAGCACCAAAGTTGTAGAGCGTAAATAACGAAGGGGATTCGAACCCAAATTAAACTTTTGATTATCTCCGGAAAGAAAGGATTGTCAAACAATTGAAAATCGAGGAATTGTGGACGAGCCCTCCTAATCTAGATTCTTGCCGTTCGAAATCACTGATCTTAAATGTTGGTTCGATTAATGTCTCATTCGACTGAAAGGTATTT
The DNA here is from genome assembly GCA_030762985.1 of Adelphocoris suturalis. NCBI lineage: Eukaryota > Metazoa > Arthropoda > Insecta > Hemiptera > Miridae > Adelphocoris > Adelphocoris suturalis. The sequence goes on along the minus strand of CM061047.1, from coordinate 48,422,624 downwards.
TTCAAGGTTTAAATCGCGGGATTCGCAGCGCACACCCTCTCCCATTAAAAACTATACAAGTCGCCTTGTCTGCGAATTTTATTTCTAAAATAAAACAATATTTGAGTCGCTCCAAAAGTTCGGACACTGGTTCTCCCTAGTTCTTGTCACTGGTTCTCCCTAAATATATATACTACACAGCTTCAGTTTTTGTTTTGTAGTAATACTTAGTTCCAAATACAACTATAATTGAGAAAATAGAAACATATCAGAATGTATTATAAATGAATAATTATATTACAAGAAAGTCAGTCCCTTGAGTTGTCACTATTCAGAAGTTGGCATGTTTCAGAAACACTATACCCAAACAATGTTTTGATGAAGAAAAAAATGTAGATTTCAAGAACCGGAAATACCTTAACTTCTTTAATATAAAATTTAAGTACCCAAAGCTATATGCATATTCCAAAGACAAGAGCAACACTTAGCAACATGGCGTCAGATAAATATTTAAAACAATGGCATTTAGGATGAGACATGAAAGTTTCAACGTAAAAGAAATGAAAGTATACAAAAAATCGTGAGTGCAACGATGTTTCTCTTCTAACCAAGAAGATTTAGCCAAAAGCGATGAGCCGCTTCAGTTTCAAAGTTAGTTGAGTGCTGGCCAGTTTTTATCCCATTACATACTCACGATTAAACACACTCATCAGCTGAGTTCCATTATCATAATTCAAAACTATCATGTGAAGAGATAAGATTAAAATGGAGGACAGCTGGCTACCACCCAACCCAACTCTTAGTTTATAACCTCAAAAATGTGAGGAAAAGACGGCAGTGGGGAAAAAAATATAAGTTGAATCGCGTTTCCCGGTGATCCTAGCGGTCCCACAGCAATACTGCTGGGAAGCCACGCGAAAAATTAACATCGCCGACAGCTTCTATGGGGCTTCTGGAAACTCCGTACATGAGGACAATCGGCAAACGACTTGAAAGAGATTCGCTATTATTACTGTTGTTCTTGGTTAACCCTGGAATGTCCCGGCTAAATTTCCAACACTTAACTCCCCGGTGGGGTGTGTCAAACCCCAAATTAGAAAAATGTTCGAAAATTCAAAAAATTCAAAAATCAAATTTTATTTTTATTCTGTTATCATGGGTGTAAAGAAACAAGAAGTAGTTAGGTACCTAAACTCACGAAGAAAAAAGTAATAGTAAGAAAACCTCATGCTCTGATGAAAAAAATAATAGCAGAAAGGTAACACATTTTCATTTAAAAACAAAAATAAATAAATAAATAAAATCTACAAAACGAAATTTCAATATAAAATTAGCACATTTTCATTTAAAAACAAAAATAAATAAATAAATAAAATCTACAAAACGATTTTCTGAGATTAGTTTGATACCACTTACAAAACCCAAGAACTAGAATGAAAAGGTAACATAAAATTGGCACCAAGCAATAGGATCAACATTCTCAACACTTTGAAGATCTATGATGTTCACAGAAGGAACTTCGAACTAGTTTCTCCAAAACTGTCACTTTTGACGCTTCTTCATCGGAGGCAACTTCTTATAACTTGACATTATCTTCCGTGTTTGAATGTTCTCAGCCAAAAAATACATATTCTTCCTCCAACTGTTCCAACATGGATCTAATGTCTTCAGGATCCGAAAACTTGCGTTTTCAGCCATTTCTAACGATGAGCCAATTACAAAACTGTGGGAACTCCCACAAAAATAACACTTGCACAGAGAAAATCACTAGCGGATAACTCCCCGGTGGGTTTTGTCAAACCCCAGGCACAAGAAAGTACTACACTACACAGAAGTCTTAAACGTACTAAACTGTGAAAAGGCTGAAGCCTTTAGGGAAGAAGTGGGGAGTGATATAGAAGGGGGCGAGAAGAGCAAGACGTGCGGGATTCAACATGATAAACTAACTTCAAATCGCGATTGGGGTTTGACAAACCCCACTGGGCATTCCAGGGTTAAATCATACCTTATGCCTCGAGTGACAAAGTTTTGTATATTGATTTGTAAAGGCTATCAGAAAAACACCTTTAGTTGATGAAATCTGATGATACTTCAGATTCAACCTTCTAGTATTCCAAACTCTGCATATATATAAGATTGTACCGACATAATCGTTTATAAAATTCAAACTCCGAGTCGAAAGTTGAGTCAAACTTCCACTCATCCAATTAAAACTTTTGTTTTGAAGGAGTCTTGCGAGAGTCACCTTAAAACGGTGAACTTATGGAGGGGTGGAATTACCGCGTAATAAAATACTGTTAGGAAACTAAGTTTCGAAATTACTTACGAAGAATGAAATAGCGGTTTGACATCATAGCCGTACTGTTATGCAGTATAAAATGCACCATAGAAGGGCAAAATTTTTATTGTGGCAAATAATAAAATTTTGCGATTTAAGCAGATAACAATGATTAAAATAAAAGGTATGAGAAGTTGAACAAGTTGAAATTGGCTCGTTAATAACCAAAAACATTTAACTCATTATATATATATATATATATATATATATATATATATATATATATATATATATGTAAATATAATTTGACATTAGATTTGAATCAAACAACACTCACTGTCTTATTGGTGAAGAATAATACAACCTACAAGCATGCAAATTGTAATCTCCAAAACACAGCAACAGCTATCTACTTCACCCACTTTCTTTACCTATTTCGTTCCCCAACCTGCTACCAGAGTGAGTTGGCGTCAACATTAAAAATATACGTCCAAAACCGAACGCACGAACAACTAAATAATTCGGAATTAGCTTGAGCTTTCGATTCCATTTTACAAATGATAAAAATTGAAGAACATGATCTTGTAGATGAGACAACTTCAAGAGAGTAACAATTACATAATTTATCCCCAAACTGTTTGTTTTCCCAAAAGTTATAAGAGTGAGTTGGTGTCATTATTACTGATTGCTGTGCCGAATATTTTATAAGTAATTGATATGTTGGGTGTCGGAGTAAACCATGAGACGGTGGGGCACGCGCAGATACCGAAAAAAACTAATAGTCGTAATTTTGATAGATAGATATTGTAAACTCGATAAAAAAAATGAAATAAAAATAATTATAATAATAAATGAATGGGAAAATATTCGAAAAAGTTGTTACGCTCACACTTTGATTCTGAGTGACCCAAAGACTCAAAGTGTGTATTAACGGATACTTTTAGAAACATAACTAAGACAATTGTTCGTTGAATTGGAAGTAAGGGACATTTCCTAGTCGCCGACTGTAATTTAAATGATTTCACACATGGAAACAAGAACTAATGCCACCCATGTTACTTGAATACATTGGGAAAGGATGTGAAGCCCAGCACCATACGGTTTACCATGCATGTGCTCATCGGCTTAGGGCCCTGTCCCTATCCTATAAGGACTTTAGAAAACTAATTCTAGTGCCGAATGATTAGATAACTTTTCCTGGAGAGTTAGTAGTTAGAAAAGTATTATTTCCAGACTTTTACCAACTTCATTAATTAATTCTCTTCGGTCCTCCTAATTGGCTTTTGCGATTCACCTAATGCATTGTTAAATATGCGGGGATGTTGAACAAGACTCCGTAATAGTGGATGCAGCCACATTAATAATTTGGCGAGAATATTAACCGCGACCTTCGCACGTGGTGGAGAAGAAATAATCTAGAAACACTATTTTTTTTCTTAATCCACTAACAAGGCTAGTTCCTGTCTTGTCAAAAATTAAAAATCTACAAAATTCAATCATTCCCGATAAGTGCACAATATCTGATAACGATTAAAAAATCCCTTAAATTTGTAATAATTTTTATTATTATTAAAAAAAAAAGTAGAGATTTTCAAGAGAACAATAGGAAGATTTATTTGGAGAATTCCATCTTACATCAACAGTGGTCGACGATAAACTTAATGACCGAACGAAGAGATTCTGAGCAGATCTGACGGATTGAGGACAGTAGATCATTCTACTCGTAATATGTTCAAATTAAGGAAAAAATCAAACTAGTTTAATTTGATTCCAACGTTACCATCTACCAAAATATAATGCCTTAATCTTCTACAGAGTCACGCCTTGAATGACTGTCAGGAAGGGGACGCCAGAAGAGTTGATCAAATTAGAACTTCATAGTTTGGATTTGGTCCCTGTATTATGTTATCCATGATTTATTTGTTTTATTTATTTATCTTTTTTTAAAATGATAATTTAGCCAAACTGAAAGATGTTGCAATGCTGCCATATAGGTATATTATATTTTTACTTTCGACATTCGAATAATTATCCTGATAAACAAATAATTTATTAACCCATAATAAAGAACAGAGGGAGATGGGAATAACAATTGAAACAATGCAAAGAAGTGAACAATGCAAAAAAAAAAAAAAAAAAAAAAAAAAAAAAAAAAAAAAAAAAAAAAAAAAAAAACTAGAACTTAGTTTATTATGATCCAAGTTCAATGGTTCAATGTAAACCATAGATTGATCTCAGTTTGAATTCATTTCGGTTTCAACAAGTTCCTAGAAACGAGTTTTTGGCTGAACTCGGATCATTGAAAACTCCAATTGAACCACCAATTGATCCAAGATATATTCGGTTTGTGCTATTTGTGTTGATTGATGAGATTGTGCGATTATTTGTATTTATTTATGGAATCAAAGAAGAAGCATAAGGCACCGGCGTTCCCCCACTAGGAGAAAGAGCACCTTCTAGACCTCACACATAACCATTTTGATATTCCAGAATCTAAAAAATCGACGCCCATTCGGTCCATACTAAAAACGAGAGATGGATTAAATTGGCTTGAGGAATTCAGTTCTTCCAGTAATTGCCAATATCGAGATTAATCAAAATTAAAAACACTTTGGGAAACTCTTTATTGAAAATAAAAATAAAAAGTTCCAGTCATGCAGCATGATCGTATGAGCGAATTTTCATAAATGGTCGTATTACATTTATGTTAAATTCTGTTGAAATTTGAGCACTTTGGGGACAAATGAAAATTTTATTATACATTTTATAGCAATCTAACTTTTTGTAATATTCCAATAAAAAAAAACGATTTTTTGGATTTTTACAATTTTTTCAAGTGTTCCTATCGATTTTTAGCTTATTTTAATGAAATTTAAGTACATTTTTCAGTACAATTTTGTGCTTAAATTTTTAAATGTCCTAGTTCATGTTCGATCAATTTTTTTCGAGTAGCATTCTGCTAAAAAATAGAAATTAGTTAATTTTTAGCGGTTTTTTGTCTTTTTTAGTGATTTTTTAAGTACATTTTTTGAAATTTGACCAATTTAATGTGCTCAAAAAGTGTTGTCCAACGAACTCATCCTTTCTTTTGAAATGCTTGATGTTTTGGCGAAAGAACGAAGTTTTTATCTCAATTCTATCGAGAGTTATCGTCTGGGATGACACATACATATATATTCTTATACACACACACACACACACACACACACATATATATATATATATATATATATATATATATATATATATATATATATATATAAATATATATATATACATATATATATATATATATATATATATATATACATATAAAAAAGCGTTAAAATCCAGGAATCATTTCAGAATGCCTCAAAACAGATTTCGATGAAGAAAATTTTTGGAAATTTTAATTTTAAAATTTTTGGAGCCATTGCAATAGCTTTATTTTATAAGAAAATTCGCTAAAAAATAAATACATAAATATAGAAAAGTGCAAAAGGAGCTCCTGCCGACGCGTACGATAACCTTTACATCACAGGTGAGTAAAGTTGAATACCTGTACCTTTTCTTTCATATCGTCTACTTCAATATTGTATTATTATCATCATTGGAAATCAAATAAAGGTGTTAGTATTCTTTCTATTGAAGAAATTAGCAAAATAGGACAAATTGATTTAAAAAAAAAAAAAAAAAAAAATCCCTAGCAAGAGCTCTTGTCTTTATTACTTGGTAAATTATAAACACACGACATAATTACAATAGTATAAATAAAGAAAACGTCACGAGAATTTCGGCCAAATTTCTATGAGGTGGTTAGGTAGAGTCGAGCAACAAATGATCCGAGTTTACGCCCCCGAAACCGGTCGACATCGAGCGTTCAACGCTGAACCGCGTCTTGAACTCGGATCAAAAACTCGGTGAAACTGGCCCTAAATCACGTTATCCCTCGAGGGATGTTTATTGTTCATCAATAATTTTGTGTGTAGCTCAGCTGCTTTTATTTTGGCAAAAATTGAGATCTTCCCAACGACTGGCAAACGATTTTCCTGCGATGGAAAATGGAACAGATACAGTTCCGTAGCTACGATTTCGATGTAAGCGAGATTCATTAGAAAATTCCGTCATCACTAAAAAAAATGTCGCTCCTTAACTGTGTTTTTCGCAGTGTGAGCCAAAACCAAAATGAAAATGTCAAAACGCCCCCAAAGAAAGTAGGGGAATGATGATAGCATTATTTGAATGTATAAGCTTGGATAGAAGTGTTCAAATATCATATAATTCGAAGGGCTCAAAGGGAAAAATAGTTCTCTACTACCACTTCTTACTATGTAAAAATTGATTTGACAATCTATACAGATTTGTAATCTATACAAACGATGATATAGACTTGTAGTGATTTGAAACGTTGACAGAGTGAAAATTATAGATTAATTAAAGAAATGTAACACATTGGCTAATTCTGGTTGCGTAATAAGCAACCAAAAATGCTTGAAAATTAGCCAATTATTTTGAGTTGTTCTCAACCATGACTGACGATCGTTAACCGAAGTATAAGTTCCCCTCTAAAGTTGGGCCCTTCGAAGAACGGGTCGAGACTACTTTTTGGTCTCTGTAGATGATGGATGACCCAGCATGACTTCGTTCGTGAGGCATTCGCACGACCTTCCCGTCAAAGGTGGTCTTTTTTATTACATTCACCTTTGAAAGTGCAAACCAATCAATAGTTCTACGAAGGAGCCGTAAACTCCACTAAAATGTCGAGTCGCAACTTCTTTCGGAAGCTTTGCGGTAGGAAATGCAAACCCTTATCTGATGTTTTGTCCAATGCTTAGTACCATACATATATAGCCCGCTAATGTTAACTCAAACTGTAATTAAGTGCTACTAACTTCCATTTGGACAATAGCATATAGCAAAAACAAACAAGTAATCGTAAGAAAACCATGTTCCAGATGGAAATTAAGGCGTAGTGACATTCTACATAACGTTGAGGGAGGTGCCAAGAACATAATATATGATTGAGGTACTACATATAAAGTAAAAAATTGAGCTAAAAACTAAAAACTCATGACAAACGATATTTGATCCAGCGATTTACTAATTCTTTCAGTTGGTGATTTATTATTCATTCATCAAGCTACTTAGTATTAGGTTAGGCAAGTAAGTAGGGCTACAGGCAAAAGATCCGGCAATTAGGGCTACGGGCGAAATAGGGCTATGCTGGCCAAGGAGGGTTCATGTCCATTTATTATGCTTAATTAGTTCAGATAACTAATCCACGATTCAACATCTTTTGGAGTCATAAAATTCAGTCACACACGCAGCCACATAATATAATCAGTAATAATATAGTTACAAGAATATGGTTACGACCTTTGAATTCCACGAAGGACATCAAGCGACCGTTTTACAGCGTTCTTACCATTTCAAGGTTCAAGAAGAAAGAAATTTCCATCACTCACTTGCCTCTTACAGTATACACATTAACCAAATAATGCAGATGAATAGAGTAGAATATTAATTTATTGACAAGGATCTGCTTTACGGTCAGATGTTGAATAGTAACAACAAAATCAGATGTTGAATAGTAGACCAACTGATCTACAAACCTATCCATTACTATTTAGATCAATACAATTAGCATTTCGTCTTCACATTATCGAAATTAGTAAACCATTTGCATCAAACATATATCCTTTTTATGAAAACGAAGAAACTGATAGAAGAAAGGTGGGTTGGATGGTACATTACTTAGCAGGCTCTGGTTAAAACTACGAGTACATCGGTTTTGAATGCACAAAGAGAAGGACTCGAAAGGTGTTGAGAAGATGTTGTATGTTGATATCAAGTTAAGGTAGGGGACTGTCAGCTAAACTGAGGGACACATACATTTTAGCTTGTGAAAATGAGAATAATACAGTTTGGCAGTGCTCACCAATTAAAAACCCAAGTTCTGAGGTAGATGAAGTACCAAGAAAAGACCCAAAACGACATCCTGATTATTCCAATCCACAGCTTCTTGAAATTCCAAATTTTGGCGAGGGACAGGTCAGGGGACTGTAAAATGCACTCTTTGGCCTAACATTTAGGGTACTTAGAAAGGGGTTAAGAAGTTGATATTTCTGTGAGTGTTATCCCCACAGGTAAATTGAAGAACGTTGCATTTTGAATTCACCTAAATCGATTTAAACCATCAGAAGAAGCGAGGGAAATGAATTTCCACTTTTTGGTGGAATGACCCTTACTAGTAAAATATTTAAGATGCAACGGTTTGCCTCAACAGTAGATGACGGTATGATAAACAGAAAAAAAAAAAAAAAAAAAAAAAAAAAAAAAAAAAAATCAAACGGAATTTACGTAAACATATTTTGTTTGTATTCGCCAAGAAAAGTGCAAATCAATAGTGCGTAAGCAGCCATAAACTCGAGTTAAATGTCGCGCTCTGTTCCTTGTCCGCACGAAGTGAAAGCCCACCCGTAGCAGATGTTTCCGGGGCGGGAATGATTAGAAATTCGTCGTGCGTGAGCCGGCGAAAAGTGAACGTATCTACGGCACGAGTTGGCGAGAGCGAACACCTGTTTGCACAACGATTTAAATGCACATGTCTACATATGAATGAGTGTTTTGAATAACAGCACTAAAACCGCAGGTTCTACAAAGTAGAGAACAAAAGATGGATATTTGCATAATAACATAACACCACCTTATTCAAGGGAAGGCGATCTGCAAATCAGTCAAACGCTGAATTGGTGAAGAGTTAAATTGGATTTATTTATACAATATTCAATTAGTTCAGATAGATATAATAAGCTCGAATGCCAAACATTTATGCTGTTGTTGTTGCGCAGAAACCAACTTCAAGAGTAACCTCTATCAGTAATCACGATCAGTCAATCACAGTAACCACGATCATCCCACTCCGATACATTTCTTCAACTGCCACAGAAACCTGTGCAGTTATTTGGCAGTTTTTCAATAGAGGGCTTTCTTAGTTGGAGAGCATTCCATCAGGTGCCACGTAAGTGAAACCCATGAAGTAAAACCACCGACAACTGCGAACACGAAGTTGCTAAGAAATGAAATATAATTTTTTTTCTTTCAATTATCTAGTTTTTCAGAGTTGAGAAATCGTAGCAGCCGTTCGAGAGAAAAGTTCAAGAAAATACCAAAAACTTCCAGCAGTGCAGGATCACTTCTTGCTTGGAACATCGATTTTTAACGATCTATGCAGGCGTATATTTTTTATGACAATCTTTCATTAATTTAATTTTAAAATAATACTTACTGAAATTAAGTACAATAATTTGTGTAAAAAACAAAACATGTCTTGCAAACGCATACTTACCACAGGCCGCAGGCTGAGTGGCTCTACACAGGCTGTAGAAAATTTTGTCTGTTGTGTTGTCTGATGATAAGTTCGGGTGTATACGAATTTGAATTTCATAAAACTTGGATGAATAGTTTGCGGAGTTTCAAGCATTATACCTGATTTCAAGATGGCGCATCACTTTAGCTATAATTGATAAATCGCCATGAAATTTATCTTCAATTTCTAGCGAATCGGAGCAAAAACACAACGACGATGACAATTTCAGGGGATTCTAGGGCCACTACTGTCTAAGTAGTGACGCACACAATCCCCAAAGATTTTATCAACACCTTTGATTCTTTCACTATGGTTTTTATCAAAGACGAGAAAATTATCTTGGAAGACACGGATATAGAAGATTCGGGAGAGCAAGAAAACAATAGAAAGTATTGGCAATAAAACTATTGCAACTGTCACAACCCCTAAGCTGGGATGAAAGAAATTGGCCGATTTCGTGACGAGTATCTCTTGACATGAACATGATAAAATTATACTATTTCAGGATAATTCACCAAGTAATAAAGTCACAGGCATGCTTTACACTCCACGTACAGATCAGATTCGTGAATAATGTATCATACACTACAATGAATGCCCAATTGCCAACCAACCTGTAAACATGCATGGAAGAACGAACAATATTCATACGGAGGCATGAGCCCATTTAGGCTTCCTCTCTCCTATTACAAAGTCCCGAGGTTTTCTTTTCACAACGGCGAATCTATTCACGTATTACTTGTATGAATAATAGGACATTGCGAGAAATGCGGTGAACTTGTAAACATGGGGTTGATAGGAGGGGGCTTATCGTTACTGCTTCAAAAAATATGATTTAGTAGAAATAGATAGGCCTGTATGCGACATGTTTTTTTAAACGTAAACATTTTCAGTACTTGATTTTATTAGCACAGTTTAGTGAGTGATACTCGATTGCTCTGAATTGATTTTATTGATAATGAATTTTAGTGACAAACAGAGGAGTTTTTTGAGAAGCGGTTTAGCGTAAAGGACTCCGCATTCCATTCTGAAGAAGGAATAATTGTTCATCACTCATTAGGAAAAACATTATCTATGAGTATAACGAACGAGTATGAGACAGTAAAGTATTATTAATTAAGAACTGAACACAGAAATTGATTAATGAAATGGTATCATAATTGAAGGGACAAACGCTGATCGGACGACACAAACTATTATTAGGTTCCGACTTTCTGTTCTTACTTTCTTTTCTATTTTTAGATGAGTTCCGCAAACTAAAAATAATATTCTATTCAATAAATTTTCACAATAAATGTTCATAAGCCTCATTTAAAATAAATAAGCATCAAGGTTCCAATTACAATTTGGATTTTGGGTAAATATGTACATACCTCGAAAAGGAAAGCATACATGCATACAGGAAAAAAATATTCCATCCACTGATAAAACAGGCAGTTATGCAAGGAATATGGCGAAACAGGAAGAAATCAGGTAGGCCGTGTGGCAAATACCTTTCTCGTATCCGTAACGTGAATGTATAGATCATTGAAATATTTACATGAAATTGTTAGGGGACCATCTAATCTGTACATTTCCAAAAAAGTTGATCAAAATCGGATAAAAACTGTATAAATTAAGATGTGTACAGATTTCACATTTGCGCATGCGAGGCAGCTTCTAGTGATATACAAATATGTTTAAATTTATATGGAATAATCAAATCGTCTTGGCTTATCTATCCTCCAAATTCGTGCGAGATCGGACGAATAAGGCGTGAGAAAACAACGATTGACGGGATTCATGTAAGCGCATGGGCGGAGTGAAGTATTGATTTGGGTATAATGAAACTGATATCTACAGTGTAACCCATATATTCTCTAATAATTTCATCAAATCATGGAAAAAAAGGTGTTCAGAATGGTTTAAAACATAAAATGTGAGAGGAAGTTTTGATTTTAGAGACAAAAAATGTTTCATCTCCGGAATGTGAAAACAATGCTTCCGCTATCTATAGGAAGACTCGGAAGCAATAAATATAATATTTTATCGTTATCAATCGGTATAGAGGTTAAATAGCTAAGGAAATAAATAAACACTAAGAGATAGTAAGATCATCAGCCACTAAGATGAGAGGAGGATTCCCGTAAAGAAAACAGTTGACCTGCCGTTATTGAGAAGGATTACTTACTGTAGTGTTTCCCACCCTCACCCTTCCTACCTACACTTCACACAGTCCTCAGAGTTTATTCAAGAGACAGGCAGCACAGTGAAGGACAAGTTTACCTTAGTTCCTCACCGTTGGTCAGCAAACATGGCCAAATGGACTTCTTACAAGAAACACCAAAATCTTCGGTAAGCATTAAACAAATGAAATTGTTCAATAGTTGAGATTTGAAAACGCACTACATTACTTGCGATGAAGCTATTAATGCCCATTTAACAAAACAACGGAAAAGTGATACGTATATTTTCACAAGGGAAAGAGTCATCAAACCAGATGAATTTCGACGGTTATATTTGATTAGCAGTCACAATCAATAACAGGAGAAGTAGCAGAGGAGAATGTAAGCCTACACGAACTCACATTAGCGTATTTAAGCTACACATCTAATCTAAATATTAAGTAGAACATGAATAAAACTAGTGAGAAGTTAAAGACAGAATCTATATTCAAGAAAAAAAGTTAGGTTTTTAAGCTAAATATGTATGTATTCAAGTGGGGATAAAGAAGAAGAGCTTTGCTTTCGCAAAAGTAATCTGAGTGAATCTCATGATAAATCAAAAATCGATATATCTAGTATATACAAGAGTATAGCTATATAAATATTCATACGTATATAGTTCGCGTAATGTCTTTACTTTTCTTCAAAGGTATAGAATGTACTTGAAAAGTTTTAAATCACAACTGGAATGATGTAATTTATGATGATTTGAATCATTCCATTCCCATCCCTCCAGAATACGTTCATCGAAAATTCGAGTCACTTAAACTTTGGTGGAGCCACCCCGTCTATTCAATTGAATAAGACAATATAAGAACCTTCTCTGATCCACCTTTACTGCCATTGTTCGTTATTGATGACATAACGATCGGCATTGACCTACAATTTCCACTCTCTTCATAGAGGACAACGTTCCATTGTAACATCGTTTGATTTGACATTAAATCCGAGATTTGAAGCCCGATACGGATCGAATCTTTTATGATCAAGAATTTAGTTTAAAAATGCAAGTCGGTACGCGCAAAACGAAGTAAATCAGGAAAATGAGCCAAGGGAACTTAGCAGACCCAAGAAAATATTTTATTCGTACGCGTAATACGGGAAGTTAGGAAACCAACAGCAGAAAGAGAAGAACCCAACAAGAGAATCGGACAATAAATTTATTGAATGAACCATTATTGTTGTAATGGTTTTGAACACAAGTAGGTACGTAGTTACCAAGGCGTCATATTTTAATATGAAACGTGTCTGAATTCGTGTTCAAAACCTATCTAAAAGATAATATTATTATTTCCGTTTTCTATTTCACATGTTTGTGTTCAGCTGTATTGTTTTGTGAAACTTAGAGAAAAAAAAAGACTGATCTTTAGACCCGTGTACGAAATACATTTTTTGCTTTTCTACTCACATAATAATAGAAGTTAGATAAGATTGCATTTGGACTCCTATTTAATCCACAACAATCTTACTGTGCAGAACTTACCTAATATTGGAAGATAGAACGTTAAGATCAAAGTTCCTGTCATGCAGCACGGTCATATGAGCGAATTTTCGTAAATTATCGTATATTATAGCGTTACATTGTTTTAAACTGTGAGCACTTTGAGTGGGGGGGGGGGGGGGGGGGTAGGGATAATAACTACCTACCAATTTTTTGGCAAAAAATAAATAAAAAATAAAAAAATAAACTCGTTCTAAATAATATTCTAAAATTCAAAAAAGATTTTGGATTTTTAGCTATTTTTGGCAGTTTTATCAATTTTTTAGCAAATAATAGTGAAAATCAAGTATGCTCTTCAGCATAATTCTGTGCTTAAATTATTTAATGCTCTATTTCATCTTTGATAAATTTCTATTGACTAAGCATCCGCTAAAAATATAAATTTAAGGATTTTTAGCTGTTTTTAGCCATTATAATTCAATTTTTGAGCACATTATTTGAAATTCGACCAATTTAATCTGCTCAAAAAGTGATGGCTAATAAACTCATCCTTTCATTAGGAATATTTGTTTTTCAGGAGTATGAACGGAATTTTTATCTCCATCCTAAGGAGAGTCATCGTGTGGAATTACGCGCACCCGATCGCATGGCAAGCACACACGCTCACATGCAAAAGCGCAAACTCCAGGAATTGAAACGAAGATAGAATGTCTCAAAACGGATTTCCTTAAAAGAATTTTTCAAAAATTTTGACTTAAATTTTTTTTGAGCTATTGCATTAGCTTCATTTTCTACGAAAATTCGCTAAAAGTGGAAATACAAACTAAAAGCATGGAATTCTTGAGTCCTCCGATCAATGTTTGTCCCGACAGGAGTGGACCATTTCATTAATCAATTTCTTAGTTATTAATACCATTTCTTTTTATATTCATTACTCTCTCAGTTTTATCTCTCTTACTCCTTTCTTATACTCCTAAAGTCTTGTCTGGGGGTCATTCCTAATTTGCTTTCCAACCGTTGCCAAAGAGGATATAACATCCTGATTTCCTATCCCACAAAAATCGTTCCCCACTTCGGAATGCTGCGAATTTACTACACAGTTTCTACATTTCAGTGGTTAATTTCTCCCCTCCTTACTCAATCTCCTGAGAAGTCCTAGGCTTCGTTACATATGCAAACTGTGTTGTTCTCACTCTCATAGGATCAATCCAAGAAACTGCGGGGTTCGCTCCCTAGTTCTATACTCTGTTGATATCGTAATGTATAGGTGATGTAGTAACCGGGGGAGCTATAAGACGTATCCATTTCACAATCAGGGTGTAGAGTCGATTTCTAAAATAATTCAATATACCCACTATAATTCACTATACTCCATTGTTGATTACTCAAATCCATGACGATTACTACAATAAAAAGGTTTGATTTGATTGAGTTGAATAACTGTGTTGAGGCAAGGAAAATAAATACTGTTCAACACATATAGAAGACACTGGAAGAAGTGCAGAGTTTTGAATGAAGATTCTTAAAAAACGAATGGCTCTTCAATATAAAACCGATTCATCCGTATCATGTTTCCATTCATTTCCATTAAATTTATCGTTGTAAGGGTTTAAAACCACTGAATATGGCTTTCTCAAGTTTACTTTCCCATTTCTCGAGAACTAAGTTCTCAACCCTCTTCCAAAGATCATTAGAAAAAGTTTTCGAAGCTCAATGTTCAATATTTTAATCCAGCTTATTACACAGGAAGAAAAAAACTGGATAAAACCGCGGTTCTTTAAGGATAATCAGTGCCACTCTGAAAACGAAATGAGATGTCGCAATTCTATCTGGCGTCACCGTCGTGTTCAGCACCAAAAAAAATGCCCCTTTTTTTTTCTTTTTTGTACCCAGTCCAAAAACGATTGGATTTATTCTGCTTAAGACTATGTATAAGGTATCCCAAAAACGCTCTCAATATCTCAAAAACTGTGAAAAAGGACTTTTGAGACACCTTGTATACCATAATTTTCATATCAGAAAAAAATGAAACACTAGTGTGTATCATTGTATAGCGTGGTAACAGGTGGTTGAAATTTGGACAGCATAAACACAAAAAAGACAACGATACTCCAGATGCTACTACACTATATTAATGCTATGGCTTCAATAGTAACCAATGGGGATACACATACGACGAATGCAGTAAAAGCCGATTGTTCACAAATGCAGATATGTCTCAGGTGAGGATGTTGGTTTTTTTTTTCTAGTAAAAGCCAGCGTAACAGTAATGAATGCGGCTTTCATCGAGTGCTTGGTTCCGCCGGCCGGCCAACCGCCTGTTACCTCGATCCGGTGATGCAAGGAAAGTTTCCCTGAGTGAGAGAAGGGTCTCAAGCATAAACCGCTCCACAGAGAGCCATTCCAGCCTTCACCTCCGCAAAACTTTGTCTTTTAACTCGAGACTTTAATTATTTATTAACCGCTCAGGGGGTTGAAAATCGTTATAACTACCTACGTAGCGTGCCACGGGCGGGCAATTTCAGAGTTGTCGGTGTTGAGCCCATCACATCAGTTCGTTAAGTGGAAACAGGCATCCAAATAGTTCACCGCTTTATATATCTTCTAATACTATCATCAAGTTAAACATTCAGTTTAAACCTATTCGAAAACTATGAGTCATAAAATTGTAATGAACAAAGGGCTTAAAACGTACAGATAAGGGCAAATCTCCCGAACGTTAATCAAACTAGAGGAATGATTTTGTGAATGGTAAATTGGCCAGTGGCCAGTTATGGAACCAAATGTATTAGCAACGCGAAAGTTTTTGCATTTGGGTATTTGCGATACCATGTTTCCCCTTCCCAAATAAATACAAAGCTCTCATATCCTGCAATACGAAGCAAAACTATCAAAATGGATTAGAAGAGAAGTTGGAATGGGCATATCAACAGGGTTTAAAATGCCAAAAGAAACTAAGCCTTTTGTTTGTCTTCTGGTAGACTTAGTAGGGCGCAAAACGGTGGTAGTGTACTGTTATGAACTTCATGATTGATTACAATCTTGGGCTATTATGTGAGAAAGAGCCAGCGGGCGCGATCACCCTGAAACTCAATGACAAAACGGGGAGTTAACCAACTCTGGATAGTAGAGCTGAGAGTTGTAGATTATGCCCGAGGGAACAAGTGGCTTTCTGATGACCTAGTTCACTAAACTGGTGACGTAGGAACTGTTCAGATGAAGTGAATCGCATTGAAAAGTTCCCACTTAGCAAGTTGTAACGGGATATTGAACGGTATGATTATATCAGAGTGCTATAACTCCTTATGAATTGAGAAATAAGGAAGTAATTGAAGGAATAATCAATCATCTTTGATTGAACATTTTGGTGCAGCATGATGCTAGACGAACGCTATTTATTACAATACACCCGACACTTAGTTTTCCAATGGAAGATGTTCACGTTTTTTCCCCATTGTGTTATTGAGTATTCCGTTTTCTTACTTTCTTTGGAGATGAAGTCTGCACTATATGTTTATAGCGTTTGTTTCAAAAATGGTCCAATAGCCTTTTGACGTTGCAACTATTAAAATTACAAGGAATATTTGAGTCCGATCCTCGACCATTTATTCACTTATTTGAAAATTATACGACATACTAGTTGGGCTCGCTCGCAGAATAATCTTCAGTTAAATAAGAACAAAATTCAACTGATTGGATTGGTTTCTCAAGTGTAATTATACTCTCTACTACACCCAGAAAGCCAGTTCCAAAGTTCAGTCATTATATTAAGTGTATTATGAACAAAATAAGTTACAAAGCTCACTCAGCAGATTAGAGTTGTTTTATTACACCATACCATACCACCGTTCAAGAAAACGAATTTCAGCTGTCCCCACCCATTCTCTCAGTCCAATCGTCCTCAGATCACCGCGTACGATCATAATGGTCATTCATGGTTATTTTCTATTTGCTCAATAGAGAGATCTGAAAGAGAGATTTCCAAAAAGGTAGTATATGATGGGTATCTGACCAGTAATAAGGGTCTTGAAATTCATTTGCACGATGACGTCACGGCCCCCGCCTGCCTGGGGGAACGCTGATCTTCCTATCCGTTTTTCGTCCAAACTAAACGGTCTTTTGAGCTGAAAATTAATACATGGCTGTTTTTAAGTGCGCTGAATCCGAATCTGAGGTCAGAAGTGTGAAATCCCAACACACAAAAGTTTCCCCATTATAAGTTTCAAATCAATTTTGTCAGTACTACCAGGAAAATGTACCGATAGGATATATTATGATTAATGTAGCGGTAGTAGTACCAAGTTGCAACCCAAAAGGCACGTGAAATGCTGCGACTTGATTTACGTGTATGTTATCCCAAACAAAGCCTCCTTACCCAAATAAAATCTGTTTGTCTTATAGGTATAGGACAAAATTTTTTCAGAGTGTTTGGATGCGTACAATAAAATTTGTTCAGTAGAATTGTTCAACCGGACGAGGTTGTTAGACTTTCCCCCGATTCAGGATGTTACGGGAGTTCTAAAGGATTTGAATATGGCCTCGAACCTGGTCAGGAACTTGTTGATCATTTTGGAAAAACCGCATCAAAATCGGTCAAGCCGTTATGATTAATGCTGTTACATAAGATTGATTCTTCTTCATATAGATCCAACAACAAACAACCTCCTGTTTGAATTAGAAGACTCGATAGAACTCAGCTTCGGACGTTATATAAAAACAATACACTAACATTTAAAACACTAAATATTGCAGTAGGAAGTTAAGTGAAACGAACAGGTGCAAAAATTGAGCAGCAGCCAACTACGCGTAAGTAACCCAAAGACTCCAGAGTCCAGAAGGAAGGTCGCCCTTGCGAGTGACTTGTTGATGGTCGTGACGAGGGAAATAGTGGCGTCCTGGCACTCGGTTGCGAGTGACGACGTAATACTCGTATGCTGAAAAAAAACCAGTTCTGTTTATCTCGCAAGATCACCGTCCGCGATCTTCGGCTGAGGACTCACTAAACCCGTTCCCAAAGCATTTGAACAGGATCGTTAGTCAGAGCTCAAGATCGGATTAACAGGTTGGGGAGGTTGGGAGGAATGTCAAATAAAAACTCCACCGGCTGGTTTGTCAAGCGTAGTAAAAAAGTAAAGATTCCAAGAATACCGAGTTTTAGGTAGAAACCTGTTCAAGTGAATTCACAAAGAAAATCATTTTAACGGCCGCCTTTAGTCAAAACTCAAAAATGTGAAAGGACTAAAATCTTTTGCATCATGATCAACACCCAATATGTTTAAGAAATAATAAAAAAGGCAAAACAGGTGTGCAGAATGACAATGTGCATAGTTTCAGCTTTTTACCTGCAGCGTAAAATTTCACTATCGCGCATGCGCAGTAACTTTTGTTAATTTATTTGGAAAAAATCGTAGGCAACTGAGACCACTAATATAAAGACAACAGAGAAAATTATAAAATATTGAGCGAACTTGGGTAATTCTGAAAGTTATAGGGGACGCTCCAGAAGTAAATAAGTAGAATTCCTTAAAATGTCATCAAAATCTACCGATTAGTTGAGGTGCTTTCAGCTGATGATGATTTAACGGTTGTGCAAGCTCGAATCACAATCCAATCGACACCCCCATTTTGAGTGAGTTCGGGCCATAAATAAGGGATTCAGAAAAATCGAAATCGAAATCAGACTAAACGAGTTGGTACACTAATAAATAGTATAAACAAGATTGACCTTAGGTAATAGACAGACAGGATACCGAAATCGAGCAAAAATCTGTGAAACGCGTAAAACACGAGACCATTTTCATTTCAGAGTCCCCCCCTAACCCTAGATCATTCACCTTCGGTATAGTGATGAAGCAAAAGCAATAACCAATTCAAAACTCAAATCTTCGTCGAAGGAGGTCGAAAACTAATAAATCGCTAATTTCTATTCGAAGAACTCCAGTCGTACGTGGGCATGCATGAATGATTCAAAGATTATGAAAATGATATAATCTTAAGGCGTGAAAAATGACGGATTTTCTGAGAAGCTCGCTTCTTTTTATTTCTTCGAGTTCCAAGAGGACTTTATTAGTCTTCTTGACGCTTACAAGAATACGACTAATAAATACGACTGATAACGATACAGCACATATTCATTAAAGTAGCATATACTTAATATTTACATTGCGAAACAATTGTAATTTGATATGGGAGTTCTGCAACTGAAACAACTGTAAAAAAAGCAAATTATTACACAAAGGTTTATTATTTCTATATTGGATAGCCCTCCTACGTAGAATACTTCTCATAATTATGATAAATTATAGACAATTACTATAAGTTAAAGAAAAAATCTGCAATTTCCAACAAGAGCTGATATCCCGGTGCATCAGAATCTTAGTACATAGACATTGTCGTAGGAACCCGCCAACTGAAAATTAAGATAAAATAAATTGCCTACCTACGCTTCACTAGTCCATCTGCGGGAGAAAAAACTTATGATAAACTCGATTTCGTGATTTACACCCTTAAGTTCTTTCTTTAGGGTTGATCAAAAATGATGTCGAGATAACTGGCACATAACTGACATCTGACATCTCCAGCCGATGTATTTATAACTGGCACATCTATAGCCGATGTATGATTTTTTAGCCAAAGTATTATAAAATTTAGTGGAGTAGTTTTGGAGAAAAGCGTCAGACGGACGAAAGCTTTTATTCGACTTTTCGAATCTACGTATCTTGAAACGTAAACCAACAAATTTTCCTTGGTCGATACGGAGGTTCGTTATTGAAAATAATAAACCGAAATTTACATTATACATACCAATTACGAACGAGACCCAACCACTCCATGCACAATTTTCCCACCCGATATATAATGCAACAGTGCTACTACAGCAGCATGGGATGTATAAATATTAGTAATTTGGAATGATTATCGCGCGGTCATTCAACGTTTCGAGATTAATTAAATTTAAATTTAAATCGCACGTTTCTTCTGTCACGAGGTTCACACTTATATTAATTTAGAGCTTGCATTCTGATATTGAGAAACAAATTGTGGAGCGATTGATCCTTCTCTGCTGTATTCGTTAGCACAAGACCAATCTATTAACAGCTAATATTGAGTTTTGAACACTGAAACAACATAAGAACAATACTTGACCCCAAATGGTTTTTGCTATATACGGGGTTTTGGATTAAGGAATGCTAAGTCCATTTCTAAACACTACGAACCAATGAATTTATTATACAGCTCCCTGAACCCTAGCTAAACTGTGCAATAGAGGTTAGGACTGGTTACGTACGGATTCACTAATATTGGCTAATGGCGCTCATTTCCTTTATTATACACTCCCACAGTAGATACGTAATTTTAACTGGAAACTAAAATTTAAGAAAAAAAAAAAAAAAAAAAAAAAAAAAAAGATTTTGACATTTATGAATATAGACAAGAAGTTTATGACCCGTCTTGAGCAGTACACAGTGCTCAATTTCAATTGCTAATCGTCTAACCAGTCGCATCAGTAATTGGCTGTTCTGCGAATTTGCTTGCACATTGGCCATTCATAGTTATGCGAATAATGAGTTGTTGCTTGACCTGAAGCCTTATCAATTCGCAAAAATGCTTGTTTATGCGAGGGGGATGCTCTATCTCATCACAATGAGCAATGGTTGTGTGGGTCGCACCTCCCAGTCGAGAAACCCAAACACACATCAACCATTCGGATAACAAAAACCGCTGAAACTAAAGTACCGAGATGAGCATACGGTAAAGCTTCCCATATTGAAGGTACACTGCATTGGCTTATATGTTTATATATTTTATGTTACTGAAGAAATTACAACTTCGATCTCGTAAATGATAAAAAGTGGGTGAAATTCTGGTAAAGGGGAGAAAATCGCCCTCACTCAAAGAACCGTCAATACTTCTCAGACAGTATTCAACGTTTGTTATTAGAACTGATAACAAAAAGGTCCAGTCATGGAGCACGATCGTAACAGGTGAATTTTGTTGAATTACCTAACGCAGTAAAATATGTTGAATTGTATCGAAATTTGAGCAATTTGTGTACAAAGGAATAGTTAAAACCCAATTTTATGGCGAAAAATCTCACACTACATAAAATTCGGGGATCCAAAAAAAATTTTGGGTTTTTAGATTTTTTTGCAGTTTTTATAGATCCTTCAGCAAATATGACCTTTAAGTACGTTTGTCAGCACAATTTTCTGCGAGATTTTTTAAACTAAAACACACATTAACTAAAATTTGTTAAATTTGATGTGCCCAAAAAGTGCTGGCAAACAAACTCATCCTATCATTTGGAAAGCTTGATTTTTTGGCGCAAGAACGGGATTTTTATCTCAATCCTAAGGAGAAATTCTGGGATGATATACAGCGTGTTCCATAGAAAAGATACAACCCCCTGCATTCCCCCTTAGCTCAGTGCAAAAAATTGGGACCAACGCCATTCTTCATAATTTTTTACGTAGATCTCAGTAAAAATACTTTTGCGCGCGCCACTTGCGCCAGGAGTGGCGCCAATGACATAAACTTTGTCATACAACATTTTTTCTTTTCAGAGGGCTCTTTCACATCTCCAACCGTAATTCTTAAAAAAGGTCAGGCATCTATCTGATAGGAAATTTAATGATCTTTCCAACGGTGACTACAAATTTGAAATTACACAGCAAATTAAAGAAGTTATGATCGTCTTAGTGACAAAAGGTCGAAAACACGGAAAAAATCTTAAAAATTGAATTACTCGGAAACTAAGCGTTTAAAGAAATTAGCTCTAAAATCGACCTCCGGCTGGTAGTCCACCCTTAACGTTTACGCCCTGTATACATATATGAAAAAGCGCAAACTTCAGGAATCGTTAGAATGCATCAAAACGGATTACCATGAAGAAATTGTTTGAGCCATTGCAATAGCTTTATTTTCTACGAATATTCGCTAAATGTATAATTATGGCGGGTAGTGATTAATTTATAGCATCACAGTACGGATAATTTATAAACATTTAGATTGAAGAGAGCTCAAATGCCTACAACTCAGATGAAGCTATGGGTACATTAGGCATTTTATCTAAAGTGGTTTATGGGTTAGAAACTTGAACTTTTGGAGAATGGGAAGTACGAATATATATATATATATATATATATATATATATATATATATATATATATATATATATACATATATATATATACATATATATATATATACATATATACGCGAGATATTCAAATAAAAAATTATTTATGTTGGACATTTATACATTTAGAATCGTGAAAGTACTAACAATGAAGGTCATTCCAGACCAGTATGAGTCTTCATCCATGTAATAGTGTTGCAGAACTTGGGAAAATAGTTTAGTATTAAAAAAAAAAAAATTGCCGTCGCAATCGCGTTCCCGGTAAAAGCTCGGTGTGGCTCATTGGCTGCGTCGCTCCAATTCCTCCGCATTCCTCCTGCAAGGCCTTCTCGCTTTTCCGCACCATTTTCTACCCCCCGAAATCCCAGACATTTCCTTTGTAAGTTCTTCAAGCCCTGGACATCAAGAGATGAAGGGAGTGCCCCCGGGGCAGGTTGTGCAACTTCTGAAGACGCGTGTTCTCCGACCAACCCGGCAAGGTCGCTCAGGTCCCGACTAATCTGCATAAATATGTCGTCCGAAGGCAAACCCCCAAGCTACTTCTGGTCCTTTCATCCGCACACTATCCCTTGTTACGGATCTTGCGTCCCATTAATGGAGCTGTGCATTACGACACGAAAACCAAAACGTGTTTCGCATAATACATGAATTGCGAGTCAAAAACATGTGTGCGAAACCCAAACCCATCGCCCGTGAATGTTTCCAGGATTATTGTTTGAAGTTCCTATTGCTTAGGTATTTCGTACTATACCGTCATTTCGCCTTGAAAACATTGGATGGGTTATTGCCAAAATATCGCTTTTTAACGAACTCTTCATTTTGATACTCCTCTAGGACCTACCATCCATCCGTATTCTATCAGTTGTCTATAACGTAGCCCCATCAAGAAGTTTTTGCATTAAACTAATAGCAACGCTTTGAAAGTGCATACTAACAGAGTATAGAGTACGTGTGCAAAGCATGAATACTGAAATGTGGCGACCTTGATTGTTTGTACAACATTCAATTTATAAAGTGCAGGTGTTTCTGTTTCGGACGTATCGTCAATATGTTGACCGTTCGATGTTGTTGACGGTATCGCAGCCACATAGCGTCAGATAGGCACCAAAACGCGTATTCCAGGAGCCGAAGAAGGCAAGGATGAACAGATAGACATAAAACACATACACACACAGACAAATGCAGGCCGAGTCAAATTACAGACTCACTTCGGTCGTCAATCGGTTATATCGTCAGGGTGTGCCATAGGACAATCCGAACAACAACTGCAGCCACTGACGGCCAATCTTTCTAGCCTCAGGGTGTCTTGTTTGTAAGGAACAATTAGCCCCACGTTGTTTTACGAAACTTCAAATTGTAGTTCGTAGATCTTAGCCCGGTTAAAAACCAGCTGTCCTGTCATCGAAATTCCTCGCATTCCATCAGCTATCAATTGACCGACGCCTAGTAAAACTCCGCAGGGTGGATTGCCTATTACTTTTCTATTTATAACCAAAGTAATATACTTGTTCGACGTTTTAAGGGGGGATAGAATTGGTGGAGTTCCATCCGGCCTTCCGCCGTTCCGTGATATGTGTCCCAGTCTCACTTTTCTCCGCAAAACGCTCCCATAAAACTAAAACGGCAGAGGAGGCGAAAAGGAAACGAGCGGCCTGAGACAGTCTACAACTTTACGAGGGTCGTCAGAAACGGAAAAGGTCCGACCCGTACAATTCTCTCCATGGGAAAACAGGAGTCCTATCTTACACGGTTTATTGACTTACCGTGAAGTTTGACGTCATCAGAGAGCGTTTTAACCCAATAAATAGGCTAGCCAAACGGCAATATAACATTTAAATTTGAAAGCCATATAAATAGCTCAATTTGTTTTTTGAGAAGTCGCTAAAACTATTGGGGTATTGAGGGGGGGGATTGATACAATATATCTGCCAGATTCCACCAACAATCCTGTAGTACTCATTCTTACCCTCATGGGAACTGCCACATTACAATACAACGTGCAAATAATTCCATTGAACAGAATCAAATTTATATGTGACCGTGCAAGGGAAAAGGGAGCTCGCAAAGGCTTTTTTTCAGATAACAAAAAAACGAAGAATGAGTCAAAAAAATGAATTTTTTTTTTGTATTATTTTTTTGGTTCCCTAAACTTTTCTTTCTCCAATTCTCTTTCCCCAATAATCATCAAAACTTGAATTTTCTTCTACATTTTTCATTGAATTTATAATCACGAAAAACAGCAGTTTTGCAAGTCCGCTGAAAATCTGCTGAAAATTTGCAATTTTTTGGCCTGCTTTTTTCAAACTAAGAAAAATCATAAATTTTGATTGGAGAATGATAGAAAAAAAAAAAAAGATTTTGTTTAGGATAATGTGGAGAACATTTAAAAATATAAACTCAGATTTGACCTCTAGCAAGTTGAGCTCCCTCTTTCCTTGCACGGTCACATATTAGATTTTTGAAAAAATATAAAAAATGGATCTACTTGAATGAATCAACATAGTACTTCAAACCTTCTGTTTCTACGCAGCTTGCATGGATTTCAGTAGAACTAAATTCAAGTAGGTACATACCTGGAAAAATAGAAACAAAATCAAAATTAGAGAAATTTAATATTAAAATCTATACAATTCTATATTAAAACACGATACTTTCAAGATTAATAAACTAATCTTAAAAGTCCCAATGATTGAAACAATTTGAATCTTATAACAATTGAGGCAGTAATATAACCTTAGTGATACGTGAAAGAACGCCCTGCTCAAAAAAGGCTAATTTCAGTTATTTTTCATCATTCAGAGAGATGACGTGATCGAAAAATTTTCGCTACGTAAAATGCTTTGCGCTTATATGTATTTACTTAATCATCCTAAGTGCAGTGACAATCCAATAAAGGAGGTAAGCTTATCAGTATGTAAGCGTACTATATTCTATGGGATTCTAAGTCGAACAAATTTAATATAGGTTTGTATGGTATTAATGATGAAGGGAAATTATCATCATATCGCACAGGTATTTAGTTATCTATACAACGAAATCTACATCCCTGCTAAGTAGTGTAAAACGCCTCGGTGAGCTGACTTTTATACCTAGTTGTCATAAATACCACTCCAGTTTCTGTAACTTTTGGGCAAAATCAACAGTGAACTGACTGACCGGTTGTTTGAACAGGCGAAACGCAGACTAAGTTGTTGAACTAAATAAGGGTATCTAGTTTTAGACATTTCCACCAGGGACCATATTTTATGGCGGCAAAATGAATATATTTAATCTTTTTTCACTGCAACATTAATGCCAACTAATCTCGTAGACTGAATTTATATTCAACACTTGAATAAACAACATACCTATGTCAATGAATACATACTGATATAGGATATACTTAACCTCATATTGTAAATGTTATGAGAACCTAAGGGGATGGTGAGAAAGTTAACTAGAGTGGAGAAAGTGAACAAGAGTGAAGCCTTACAGAACAGCAGGACAGATAAACCACGTCAAAACACACCGCGTCTTTGAGTATGAGGCTTATAGAAAACCTGGAGACAGGGGGAAGGCAAAGATGGCAACGCTTTTTCACTGTGGTTTGAGTTATCCACATCGAATAAAGTTACAGTACGCCCAGTACACCTCCTCCCCATCCTATATTCATAACCTGCCACCAGTAACCTCCAGTGGTAATAGTTTACTTTTCATTCTATGTACCATAAATGTTTACCTCTACATGTACATGTATATACTACATCTCAAGTGCGATTCTTCGTCATTTGTTCATAGCCACGATATTTGATGTTTAAAAGTTATTAGTGAAATCAAAACGTAATTAGCACAGTACCGAGGCCCTTTCAAAAACCATCATTATTTCTCTGCAGTAGTAATCGCCTTACTCTTAGCAATGTAAACTGTAAGTTCAACTATCCAGATTGCTTAACTATTGATACAATCCTCCACATAAAACGGTGTTCCATTTGATGAAATCAATCAAACTCGAAGATTAATTTCAACAAATAATGATTTCCACACAGGACACTTATGGTACTGCTCAACAGCAAATCCTATTCCAGCCATCTCTTACCACCAACAAACCAACTCTATACAATAAGTTTCTCGTTATGTTAATACTACTCATTATGTCAATACTCAAGTATGTATTCATAGAAATATAGATATATAGGAAAATGAGGAAACAACCATTCAACTTTTCGTTCTCCCCTTCATTACTTAATTTCTTTCTCTAGTTGAAGGCTTCATAATTATTATGACATTAAATTTTTTCAAGTGTAGATTCACATGATCAGGGCTCCCGTCATGCGCCAAAATCTTGTGGTTAAAAAACCTTCGAAGACTGATCGACTAGCTTGGTTCTTCCTGTCTTATATAAATAAGAAAGGGGCGCTCTCACTGAAAATTGTACTTTCCAGCGCTCTGTGCTGTCTTCGTTCGATGTAAAAGTGAATCAAGACTAGAGCCCCATGAAGTAATGAAACAACATTTAAATAATTTAAATAATGGGAACTCAAAGGTTTAAATCCCTAAGTAATTGAAAAAAATCACATTTCCCGAGATTTCATGGCATAGAAGAGTCAAAGAGTCAGGGGTCTGAGGTTTTTTTGAACAAGATATCAAAGGGAGCGTTGCGGCGTAGTTTCTTCTTTCTCTTTTTAGCTGTAATTCGTTCGAACTGTAAGAGCTAGGCACTATAAACTGAATCTGGAGTTTTAGCCAGTATGGAGCTTCCTAAAAAATTCAACAAAAAATCAACTTAATATGTACATAAGGTCTGGATGATTTATTTATTTATTTTTTTCTTCAGAAATTCAACAAAAAATCAACTTAATATGTACATAAGGTCTGGATGATTTAATTTTTTTTTTTTTTTTTTTTTAACTTATGAAATTGCTGGGTTTATACATAACATTTTATGAATCGGTTAAATTAAGCGTTACTAACTATTAGAGGTTACGTCGAATTTTTAGCGCGATGAAGTTGGGACCAATTGAGTATATTAAATTTGTAGAGATATAATTATAAAAGTATATCCCAATATTCTGCAAAGGCTCAATCTAAGTCAACCCAGTAGCTATGAAATCAGAGCCTGAAACCTTCTCCACCTTAACTCAAACGAAACTTAGAAATTTATTCAAAATTTAATGAACTACCGAAATTATGCATGTTACAGGAATACTAAGTTTACACAAGTAACGCAGGGTGCATACGTAAACTACTTTTAATACAGTGGCAATGAAATCTTAGCTAGAGCCCATTTCGAAGAATACAATCCCTAGGAATTTAATAAAAATACCATAAAAACCGTAGAAGCTATATTTTGATACGAGGGTATTCCTTTTACACATGCTGAGAGGCCATCATTATTCAATTAACGAAGAAATTCATAGGAAACCATACAAGGCATCCAACCCTCGCAATGCTCGAAAATTTAATAGAAATCAGATTGTAACTTAGTACACTTTTGCCCGTCCCAAGGGAAATTTAAAAAGAATGTAACGTTCGTTCAAAGAACAAAATATCAGCAACGGCAGTGCAACAATAAATAAAAATGAGAGAAGTTTATAGTAAATGATCCAGTCGTACTGTATGGCCTCATAAGAAAACAATTCAATTTTTTTGCACTATTGAAGCTATTTCTTATTGGTTTTCTCTTGAATTTTAGTACAATAATATACAAAAACTTATAGTGCTCAATTTTCCGCCAAACAAAATGTTTCCAAATGGCATTTTGTAATAAAACAAGTGATTAGATTTGAGTAATTTGTGCTCTGGTTTGCGATTCTTCATCACTTTTATATGCTCGAAACTATTAAAGTTCAAAATTTATCAAATGTTCCAGCCCTGCAGCGTGAACGTATGAGCAAAGTTTTATGAATTATCGTAGTATAATGATAACAAATTGTTTTGAAATGTGAGATTTTGAGTGCAAGAAAAATTGTTGACCATTAATTTTATGGCAAAAAATGTATTCTAAATAATAATCTTCTAATCAAATAGGTTTGAATTTTTAGCTTATTTTGCAACTTTATCAATTTTTTATCAAATTTTAATGAATTTTAAGTACATTTTTCAGCATAATTTTGCACATAAATTTTTGAAGGTTCTATTTTATAGTTAATAAACTTTATTTGAGCAATATTTTACCAAAAAATATATATTTAACGATTTTTCAACGTTTATAGCCATTTTTAGTGACTTTTTGAGTAAATTTTTTGAAATTTGACCAATTTAATGTGCTTAAAAAGTGCTGGCCAACGAACTTATCCTTTCGTTTGGAAAGCTTGATTTTTTGGCGCAAGAACGGAATTTTCATCTCAATCCTAAAAAGAGTTATCGTCTGGAATGATACATACATAGATAAATAAATAAATAAATAGATAAATATATATATATATATATATATATATATATATATATATATATATATATATATATATATATATATATATATATTCTTTCGTCTTTTATCTGTAAAATTTCTTTCCTAAATTACTAATCATTCATATATAGTTCAGTAGAACCATCAACTTGTATATATATATATATATATATATATATATATATATATATTCTGCAATAAAAACAAAAACATGTGATAACAGCCATTTTCACGGTTTTCCGTTACAATTTTTGAAATGGTTGGAAGGCGGTTTTTGGTTAGTGGTTGAAGGTCGTAATGTACAATGGGATTCATGCTTTTTCGAAAAAAGAACGGATTTTTGAAAAAATCTATTCTAAAGAGGGAAATAGTTTGCACTGAAACATATAGAATAACACAAATGAAACAGTGTTAAAGGAATCGTATCACAATGCCCTAATAGGGAAAGAATTATATATATTTTTAAAACATCTTGCAGGCTATTGCAGCCATCATTCAATATGAAAATTCTCTCATAAAGATACGTATGTAGAGCACGTTTGGGGCAATCAATATTCAGTTACGAAACAAGAGTGGTTCGGATTACCCATAAATAAGGGATTCTACTAGCGTCGATGGAAAATGTAACAAGGTTGATGGCATAACGCGCACCTCAGTCACAACGCAACCAAAATCAACAAGGCTATTAATGAGTTTCAAATTCATGGTGAACGATAGTGCAGGATTTACTAAAGTTGATAACATAATGATAATAGCGCCGAAATGACATTTGCATTTCCCTGAGGAGCTTCAAAACAGCCATCAATGTGCAGGCGACATAACTTGATGTACATACCGAATTCCCAACGGTTTCGTGATTACCAGCGTTTTCTCCCCTCAACTATGTTAGAGAGATTGACTAGGCAAAATCGAGGATTTATAAGCAGCCTCGCCTAGGCATTCCATTCCTTATTAGAGGTTTACTGCTCCAGCCCCCGTAAACGCGGTTTAGGAACGATCTCGGAGGACGATGACGAAATAATAGTCGCATTTTAACGGCACGGCTTCGAAAACCTTTTTCATTAAGTAAGAGATCCAAAGTTTATGTTGGTTCCGTACCAGGGAAACCAGTTAGAGTATGCTGGAGGTACAGGCGAAATACCCTTTTTGACGGCTGAACGAGCCCATAATCCAGGGAAGCTATTAAACTCAAAATGCGTGGAAGAAGGAGGAATATTTACACTTCCTAGGTACCTGTGATTCGCAGCGAAAGTTTTAAAACATTACAGACGAATGAAATAAACCGAAATCCTAGTAGAAGGAACATTTGAATAGCTTATTCGTTAAAATACAGTTGAGGCAAAAGAATCGAACCCAGCATCTTTATATATAATTCCGAACGGTCTTTGAAATTGTGAAGAACTTCGCGGACCGATTTTAGTGTTAGACTGCTCATTCGAATCAGCACGGCCCCAAGTTTGTTGCAAAAGTATCGCCGTTCGTCTCTACCCGCCTTGATCGTGTTCTAGGCGGTCCTTATCAACGAGAGTTGTTTATTAGGCTGTGGCGGTAACAACGGTTGTCATCAATTCACGGTAAGTAAGAAACGTAGTGTAGTTACTAACATCTAGGAGAGTTATTTCTGAAGGAAGAAATTGAAACTGAAGAACTTAGCGGACTTTAGAAATAATTCCGAACGGCCTTTATATATAATTCCGAATCAGCACGGCCCCAAGTTTATTGCTAAAGTGTCGGTAAGTAAGAAACGTGGTGATGGGGTATTTTCTGATCAGCTGAGTGAGCTAAATTCTTTCCTGTTCACTGTAGGAAGTTGAAATTTTATAGGTAGACTCTCTGGGACATTAAGAGACGAGTGAAGTAGTGGGGTCTTTTCTGATCAGCTGAGTGAGCTAAATTCTTTCCTGTTCACTGTAAGAAGTTGAAATTTGATAGGTAGGACATATATCGTTACTATAATGTGCTGAGTTCCTGTTAGGTACTACTGTTATACGGACTAGATTAGGGCTTTCCAAGCCCTAACAGGCCTCTAGTTTCTATACAATACTGATACAATAATTTGTGATTGAAGTATTACGTCGGCCGTGAAGTATGTTTATATTAGGTATAGTCGGGATTAAGCCCCACGAATGATATGATATTTTTCATTTACCACCTCAACAGCGTATTTATAAATATTTCTGTCAGCTACCTAAGCACCAGAACAAGAAGCCAACTTGGAAATACTGGCTGAACTAGGAAGGCAAATGTACACAAGTGGTATGAATTCACTAAACACAGGGGGGTTGAAAATTCCCCGAATCCTTTTCAATGTAGATATGTAGTTGGATCGAAAGACCCCCCTTTATAACTTGTTTATCTCCTAGGTTCGGAGATATATCCATATAAATAAGGCTGCATTTGCATTGTGTAATACACGGTGCCGGTGCAACTATCACCACACCCCACCTACCTACCATTGATCCACACCGCGACTTTATACAGTACTAGCGTTCCCCCGCGCGCGTTGCTGCGCCCAAATTAAATTTATTTATTAATCGTAATTTTAAACTGTTATTAAGAGGTGATTGGATGGCCGGAAGCTTAGCCTTTGGTTTCTGCCTTTGGTTTCCCCTCCTCCTCCTCCTCCTCCTCTCTCTCTCCTCCTCCCTCCTCTTCCTTCTCCTCCTCCCTCACTCCTCCTCCTCCTCCTCCCTCCTCCTCCTCCTCCTCCCTCCTCTTCCTCCCTCATCCTCCTCCCTCCTCCTCTCTCACTCCTCCTCCCTCCTCTTCCTCCTCCTCCTCCCTCACTCTTCCTCCTCCTCCTCCTCCCTCCTCCTCCTCCTCCTCCTCCTCATCCTCCTCCTCTCTCACTCCTCCTCCCTCCTCTTCCTCCTCCTCCTCCCTCACTCCTCCTCCTCCTCCTCCCCCTCCCTCCTCTTCCTCCCTCATCCTCCTCCCTCATCCTCCTCCCTCCTCCTCCTCCCTCCTCCTCCTCCTTCCTTCGGTCTTGGCTTGGGTAGTTAATTTTCTAAACAATAAATTTCTAAAACCTGACACTGCACCCTTTTATGTCCTCTGGGTCAGAGCCCTTTGAACGGATTTGCACCAAACTTTACAGGAACAATCCTTGAATCATGCCTAATAATACCTGAAAGTTTCATTACAATCTGTCGAGCGGTTTCGGAGTCTATAGGCAACATACATACATACATACATACATACATACATCCTCTTTTATAGATATAGATATACCATAGCTAGCTATAGTAAAATATATCTGAACTTTATACATTTGCAACAGATGGACGATTGCATACATATCTCTAAACAATGGTTTGTGCTGGTGGGTGTTACATCTACCAGTGTTTCAGTATGATATTGAACCGATTCATCGTGTTCGTGGCTTCGCAACGGCTTAGTTGGAATGTAATAAGTTAAAAATGACGTATGTGCTGGTATCGCAAGAACATCTCCACCTGACACCAATTACTACCGAGACATTCCAAGGATGAGATCCATTTCCACAAGCTCCTTCTCAACAGGTGGTACAAGAACCTTCCGATGTACTGCTGCTTGTATGACTTTTACAAAATACGATTGTTTATATTTAATATGCAATCACTGTGATAAATAGATTATTGAAAGATGCAGTTTATAAAACAGCTATCGTTAATCTAAGAAAAGGGAAAAATTGGTAAAATAAAAGGCTTGGTACAATATTTTGTTCGAGGCGAAGTAGTGACATAGATGAAGAAAATATGGTCAAATCTGTCCCCTCCGAATTCCTAATACAAAACTAATAGCGTAGAAATTCTCAAACGAACCGTTTCACTTGATCTCCGGAAGGGTATATCAAAATATTCCCTTACGAGTTTCAGTTGTTTTATTTATTTTTACAAATAACGGCGAAGTAACACTTTAAGACAATAAATGAATGAAGAAACTTGCATAGCGAAGCTGAACACACATGGAGAGCTATCATTCTGTTTTGAAAACAAGCTAATATTTTACCTACCAAATTGGGAATTTGTGAATCAGAAATATAGATCATCTCGGTTTTAAACAAACATATACGGATAAGAGAAATCTATGGACCAATGTGTAACAGTACGTAACTATCGACAAATGCTAAATTGTGAAACAAACCCCACGACTCTCAAAAATAGTACAATGTACGAGTATATCGGTTTCCTCCGAGTCAGATTTTGGAGGATGGACAGATTCGGGGCATTTGAAG
This sequence comes from Adelphocoris suturalis, assembly GCA_030762985.1. Taxonomy (NCBI): domain Eukaryota; kingdom Metazoa; phylum Arthropoda; class Insecta; order Hemiptera; family Miridae; genus Adelphocoris; species Adelphocoris suturalis. Next base: position 48,389,631 of record CM061047.1, on the reverse strand, counting down.
AAAAACACATCTAAGATTTCATATATTCAGATGCCCCAAGAAATCTTTAATGAATTGTTTTAGACAGAACAACCCGAAAGCACCCTCGATAGATCACCTAGTCCTAGACTTTTTGTCAAATGATACGATTTCATGCAAATTTTCCGACTTCATGGAACTATAACGCAAAACATTATGAAGTTGCAGGATGTGAGGATATACTCATAAAAGCGGCGATGAATAATATTTTCCAAGGTTCAACGAGAAACGAAAGCTCCGTCTAAGGCTATTAACAACAAACCTAAATTGACATAAAAGGCAAATAAAATATTATTCAGAGGGGTTGTAAGGGGATGTAATAGAATGCCTAAGAAACAAGCTGAGACCTTGTGCTACTAAGCTGGAAGTGTTTAATATTCAGAGGATGCTGTGCGACTTTTGGCATAACTTCGTATTCGCGGCAGTGTTACCGAATCTGTTACTTTACTGGAGCCAAGGAGCGGTTCCCCGATCTCGGCATAGATAATTTCCTCTCTTTGTGAGAAGTGGTTGATCTAATTCACTATGCAGACGCGTGCTCGTTTTTCAGACGTGAGAAGAAAAAAATGCTGGATGGACCATCGAAACGGTCTGTTTGATGCGTCCTCCCATAAAGTTGGCAAGTGAATAATGAAGATTCCCGACAATTAGAGCATAGAAGGTACGACACGAGTCACAACAGCACGCATGCAATGAAACAATGGATGAGTGCAGTGTTCATTTTTCGTTTCGCTGAATAAGTTCTCATAATGAAAAAATCTAAGGTATGCAACGTTGGGCGTAGACATTTTGGATGGAATTCCAATGTATAGGTTATTGATGTTACAGACAGCTAATAAATGTGTAGTATCCCTACTGCCGAAAAATGTTGTGATGACCTGGGCTGTAAGTGTTTGTACCTCGCTCATGGTGTGGGTTTCGTAGAGGCTATAGTGCGACTTCTCATTCAAATCAGCTACATTTATTCTTATTGGTTAGAACCGGTTGGCGTAAGAAATACAGATGTCTGATCAGAGGTTACAAAAAAATAAAATAAAATAATAATAATAATAGATAATAAATAAATAAAAGTTGAGTAACAAAGAAAGTAACAGAGGACTGAGGGGTTTTCGAGGTCGCTGAATCGGAAAATGAAAGCCGTTTTTCCAGATCGGCTCGAATTTTAAAGTTACAGCTCATACTTCTGTTTTCCCCCCATGTTCAGTAATTTGAAAAATCACAACTAAAAGTTTTGCACCATATTTCCAGGTTTGACCACCTTACTTTGTGTTTCTTGGGGTGCTGAATCCGAATATGAAATCGGATTTTAATTATTAGGCTTAGTTCAGGCGCAAATCTTGTTTAAACCCAGTAAGAACCGGGAAAATTGCCAAACACAAAGTTTTTCAACACATTAAAAGTTATTTTTTTCTGAAACGAAAAATGATAGAAAACACCCTGTTGCAAATTTGAATTCTACATTAAAAATCCTACAACGAACACGTACTTATTTCATCGAATTCTTTTTCATAGATTCAAAAGATGAGATTATGTAGGTCAGATTCAAATTCAGATAGTAGATATTGTTAAATGCTTGGGAAGTTAGTTCTTCGTTATTTAACTTTCAATAATGATAAAAATGAACCCCTTTTATAGGATTTTTAATGTAGAATTAAAATTTGCAACCGGATTTTTTCTATAATTTTTCGTTTCAGAGAAAAACAAAATTTTCTGGGTTGCGCCTTAACGAAGCTAGATAAAATAAATTCTTATCTGGTTTGTCAGGAGTGCCACAATTTGTATGTGCCTGAATACTAATAAAATAATCGTATCTGACGCCCAGATGCGGGTTTTTGCTCTAGAAAAGGCCAGTTACGGGATTTTCATTAGTAAAGCGAATCAAAACGTAGTTAATGTGATAATTGTAGGCCGTTTTTGAAGCATTTCCCATTGAGATCCGACTTCGAGACTAGCAAAATCGAAAGAAACCACCCCCCCCAAAACGGGAGGGTTAACTCAATATGGCCAAAAATGCAGATACGGGATCTATTTTTAGTACGGCAGTAACTCGTTGGTTGAAATATAGGGTTTGTAAGATTTCTCTTGTCAGTTTCATAAGATTAAAATAGATAAAATAATAAATACATAATGAACGTAAATCTAATTTAGCTGAAACTCGTTCAAGTTATCGCCCAGAAGATGGAGACGGATATTAGATTATCATTTGCAATCCGGAGGTCTAATTCACGAAAAATACGTCAGCACTTAAAGTGCATGGTTTTAGTTAGCAATACATACCAACCATAAAAACGGTGTGAATGATGAGATGCCTTGAACCAAATGTTGCGTAGAATAGTCGGCTGTGTTATAATTTTTCGATTCAAAATGATTCCGATTCAGTTTTTTGTTTGAAGAATTCCAACCTCGCACTGCCCAATTAAGCTTGGTTGGTTAGAAGTGAAACATGTTTGTATCAAACCTTCTGATTCCATAATATGTTGTAGACTATAATATAATGCACACTTTGAAATCTAGTAATATAATAATAGTGGATGAAACTATCCAAGTAGACAATTCGGTACGGCTATTTTCAGGCTACAAACCTTTCTTTGTTGGTCAATGGTCATGCAACATGGCACAACGATGTTTACTCTCTCCAGTAGCTTATCACGAGCATTTATCACTGGTTATCACCAGGTTACCACCAGTATATTAGCGTGTTAGCTTCGCAGCTGCCAATCGCTATCAGGCACGCCTGTCAGGCCCTACCGCGTGCTCAACGCGAGACTCCGTTCATAGGAATAGCCCCCATTTCTGATAAGTTCTGTGTTTCCACAGAACACATTCGCCGCTGCCATATACGCGGTGGGTGTAACAGTCTTCACCAACTCGAAGGTGTCTGGGCCTTGGCCACAAGAGACCGGCAACCCCGTGCCCCCAGCGCCGGCCCAAAAAAGGAGTCCCATCATTTGATAAACAGAGGGGTCCATGAGATTCCCGCACAGCGCTGCCCTTTCAATTTCATCGACTGCTGGTCGTTTTCAGCGGCGAACTTGACACAGTTACGTCATTCGATCCTTGAGAGGGTTTCAATAATTTTGCCTGCTGGCCAGCAAGGGTTATTTCAGTGATTTCGAATGGAGGTCGATTCGACGACTGAAAACCCATCACAGGCGTTTTTGTAAGATTTTTCGTTTTTAGTTCGAACTGCAATGATGTTGAAATATCTGTCACGATCCGCACTTATTTTTCCACTTGCTTCCTCGTTTTTCTATATTGGCAAGCAACCCGATTCAAGTACCATTATAGGCTTCAGAAATATTAAATACGATTTGAACGACAGTCACATCTCCTGGAAAAAATAAACTGAACATATTTTGGAACTGTGAGAATTCTTTTTCTAATTCTTCTACTAACATTTTATCTGTTTGGAGGTAGAGCTTATCTGTTTCATCAATACCCCGTTTGATGAAAAATGAAACAGTATAGATTCATTTCAAGGAAGATAGTTAATAAAAGCTAGGAAAAGTAAGATGGGTATTGAGGCGACTCAGAGATACCTACTTACGTAAGTACCGACACCGCATGACTAAATTTCAAAATCAATGTGAAAGTTTATAAATTTACATCAGAAACAAAAGCATAGATAATAAAATAAATAATTTGATAGTAAATAAATAATGTAATATATTAATTAAAATACTCGAAATATTACACGAAAAACATTAAAATTCAAAAACAGTTTCAGAATACTTGATCCAAACCCGATTTCAATAATGAAAATTTTGGCATGGGAAATCTGAAACTATTGCATCGGCCCACCTTTTCTGCAAAAATTCGCTAAAAATGATAATTTGAAAATGTAAAGGAAGTGTCAATTACATTGCAGTCGTATGTTCGTCGTATGATGTAGGGAAGGTACTTGCGTAGTTAAGAAATATGACTACTTTATTTTAACATGGATACGTTTTTGGGCTAGGGTTAGTCTGAAATTCGTATACAAATACTGTGACTACGTGTTTCATTAACCAAGTGAAAAATGATAACGATTTCGAAAGGTACTTGTTCGGAAGATGAAACTTGATAGGTAGACACTCGTGGACATTAAGGGACGAATGATAGGACGGGCTCCATCGTGATCAGCAGAGTGAGCTAATTTCTCGCCTGTTCACTCTAGGAAGTTGAAATTTGATAGGGAAACTTTCTGGGACGAATGAAATGACATCCTGATCAGCTGAGTTAGTAAATTGAGTCTAGGACATTCACTACCCGAAAACATATTCATGAGTCATATTCATGTTTTTCCATAATGAGGAGAGAAACCATTTATTTAAATTAAGACCCAATCCAACCAGAAGACTCATTAGTGGCATTAAATGTAGTTTCAATGGATCCTAAGGGGGGCCATGTTGACCGTCCTGGTTTTACTCTACTGACAGATTGGGTGGGTGCGTGGGTGGGGGGGGGAGAGGGGGGGGGGCATTTCGCCAAGCAATCAAATCACTGTACTCTGTCACATGAGATACATGTACCTACAGCGATGACCACGCTGCACTTCAACTACTACAAATAATAATAACATATTCTTTGAGGTTTCCATTGTTAAATATTTAATAAAAACGTCTGCCAAGTTGGGTGTGGCACATAGCTTCCTCGTATCCGGAACATGAATGTATAGATCATTGATACGCTGCAAATGATCTTCAAAAGAATCCATAGCGGAAAATAGTGATTTAGACATAGGTAGCGTAAAACGTATCAAACGGTCAATTAGGAAACGAGAAAATGATGCTGGAAGCAATTCAATTGTGCGCATGCGCAGAATGTAGTAGTACCTAATTATTTGAGAAAATTAAATTGGCAGGGGATCATCGGTAGATTTCCCTGAAAATGTCAACAAAATCGAACGAAAACTGTGAAAATCAGCAGCTACAAATGCTACAATCGTGTTGAAATTTATATGGGTTATTAAATCGTCGTCTTCCAATTATCCTCCAAATTTGAGCGAGATCGGAATGCTAGGGCGTAAAAAAATAACGCTTGATGGATTTTTGGTTTGGTCGAGTATTGATAGGGGAACAATGAAACTGACTGAAAGTATCTACTGCCTATCGCACACATTCACTGACAATTACATAAAAACCGGATGAAAACTAAGAAAATTAAGCTTGTTAAAAGGATTCATATTTGAGCATTCGTAGAAGCTACAAATGACACAATTATGTAGAAACTGATAAAGATTAGGTACTCAAATCGTCTTTTCCCCAATTATTCACCAAATTTAAGCGAGATCGGAGGACTAGGGCGTGATAAAATGAGATTTTACGTTTGCTCTTGCGCAGGATGGAGTATTGATGTGCGAACAATGAAACTGAAAATTACTACACCCTTACCCGCACATTCCCTGAAAATTTCGTCAAAATCGGGTGATAATTGTGGAAATCGAACTTGGTACAAGGATTTGTAGACAGCAGAGAGGCACGGAACGAAATTTGATCAGAATCGTTTGAATCATAAAATGTGAGTGGAGATTTTAATTATGGAGACAAAAAATTGTTCATCTCCCGAAATTGATTACAATGCATTCGCTACCATTATGTAGACTCCGAAGCAAAATTATAATAATAATTTTATAAGGTTGATAATATGGTTATATTGATTGCTAATGCGCACCTTGTAACCTATCAACTGTTATTAATATCAACAAAGTTAACTGAAACCGTACGTATTTATCATGACGGCTGGTGTTGACAATGATGGATGAAAATGGTTTGTAGAATGAATATAATTAATCTTCCGTCGCGAAATACATTACTTGACCGTTGCGCGGCGTCAAAGTCAGAAGTTACTTCGCAGTTTACTATATTCATCCACCGATAATTGTCGTGCCACCAACTCCCATTTCGTGGGAGGTCATCATTGATAGGTTGTAAAGCTCCACTCAAGTCCCACGCCAGAGCCGAAAGCTGGTCATCGACTAGGTAATCATCATCCTCCAACCGAGCCCTTGGCCTTCGAGATGAGTCCATTCTCTCGAGTATCCCACACTCAGTGGTAGCGTACCGTTTCAAGGAATGGGAGTTCTCAACATTACTTCTGTATGACCCATTCGCTGTTGAGGTCGAGAGGATTTCCTGATACCGCAATAAAACTAACAGTTTCATTTCCTCAACACATTCAGAACTCTGTTTACGACTCGAAAGGTGTTACAAGTCACATTTGTTCAGAATCGGGGCCGGAGAAAGGTGTTTGAGAAATGAATTTATGCATCGTAATCATTGCACAGTTTCCTTCCGAATCGACTTGACACATATTTCGGATTTCTAGCACCTGGGTCGAGCTGTTCACTTATCATTTCCTCAAACGCTCACTCAATTACTACCGTTAAGTATTTAGATAAAATCAAATGAGATACCTACATAAAAGATGCAAAAGTATAATGAGAGATTCTAAGCAGTTTTCACAAGCAAATAAGATAGTTCAGAAATTCAACAATTGATTGCTGACTGCATCGAATGATAGTAAAGTTTGGAAAATGGAACGTGCCCAAAGGCGTTCACCAATTGAACGTTTCCTTCAAGAGGAATAGAAGCGTGGCCGCAAAAAGAACGAGTAAGCCTCGATTTTTTCACTTCGCTTATCAGCTGAACTTGTTTATATTTTTGTTTATGTTCGTGGGATTATTATAATGGTCGATTTCAGTACGTGTTTGTTCAAGTGTGGTCCTACCAAGAGATTAGATACCGATTTCTCAAGCAGTCTAGTTCATACTTCACTTGATTCATGCATATATGTTTCATGTGTATTCGGTTTACCACTCCACGTTCCAATTTCGATTTCAGCTGTACATAAGGATATATATTTTCGATTCGGAACACAGCTTTTGATCAATAGTATTGATTTCTATAGTTTTTTAAAATGCGAGCGTCTACCAAACTATACACATTATTCTAATCTATAATGTCCTCGTAACCAAACTATACACATTATTCTAATCTATAATGTCCTCGTAATCTATATTTACTAAAAGGATTGATTTAGGATATTTTTTCCATTTTTGATAATATATGAGAGTTTCGAGCATCCAGATCACCGAACTACACACATCACTCATATACAGCCAAACAAACACATGAAATTACAAATTTCCGTGGTCAGTGCGCATACTCCGCTCAACTGGCATACTGCTCTGGAACTGGTTGGTAACATCCCGGTCTACAGCCCTGCCCCATATGTGGAGCGTCTTACAGTAACTGGAAGGAAAGATTTTATTTTGAAATACTTGCGTTACGTTCTCTGAAGAAATACATTTCTTTTCGCCGAAAAGGACTTTAGTGGAAATATTGTGTCGAAACAAAAGACCAACAAAAGAAGCCGGTTCAGGGTTCGGCAACAACAAACTGTGGGTGGTGTGAGAGGCTAGACCCAGGGGCAGCGGGCAGGACGGAGGCGCCGCGGGATTTTATAGGGTAAGATTTATAGTCAGAATCGAGTAAGTCCCGAAGTACGTGGGTCCACTCACAGATACCATAGAGAAGTATTTGGCGAAACAACTGCCCACGGCTCTCCCACGTCTCCCCACACCTTGTCCACATTCCTTGGCTCCAACTCTGTACGATGTCCGGCTAATTGTTGTCAGCGATTCCCACATAACTAACACGAAATGCCGCTCTTATTATCAGGGACCATATTAGTTTTGTAAATCACAGATGAATAACGCTGTTTTATGATTCACTTTAATGATTGACACAACGGTTCGCCAAACTTTACGGGCGACACGAAATGCTTTTAATGAATCATTTTAATCTTCAATCTATATCCTAGAGCACTGGAATTTGGTTTACAGCTTTTTGGAGACCACTGGAAGTCATTAGGTGGAAATCAGGGAAGTCAGCTCAGCTGGGTTTGCTATACAGTATGATACTATCATCATAGATTTTATCGTAGAATACAAGATTGAAGCAAGTTCCTACAGCGTTCTACGTTGTACTTGAGTTTATTACTGTCGATAATAAAGATTAATGAGCGGGTTCATCGATAAACAGTGAACCTTCTGCCTGCAAGCTTCTCGCTAGCCGCCGTTTTTTCTGGTTATTATTTTCAATTACAAATTTTGTAATCAACCAGGAAACATTTTTGAACTCTCTAACTGATTATTAAATAAGCAGAATTCACAAAATCTACACAAGAACCACTTATTATCTGTCGATGGATTTGAAAACTCGGTAATTATGATTTTTAATCTTCAAGTGCCCAACCTAAGTAACTTCCAGTTTCGCTTAATTGAGTACAAACCGTCCGGCTTGCAACCAGAAGCCTGGAAAGTAATGAGGGAAGGGCAACAAGCCCAAAAGAGGGAGAGACTGACCCTATAAAACTGATTGCAGGCCAGACAGAGCTACCATTCTGGCGTTTCGACTTCGTATTTTCCTTGCTACACTTACCTTACCTACCTTCTCTAGCCAACTGTGGGTAGACGAACTCTAGGTATTCTAATCTCCCTCCGGAAGCTTTCTCAGCTTCTTTTCCTTGTTATCAGGGAGACGACAGTGCTACGGGTGAAGGGTTCTGGTACTCTGCCTAAAGGGGCTCCTGAACTTATGTCAGAAATTTACCTTTTCCTCTGATTATTTGGCCTAGGTGTCCCGGCTTCTACGGGGAAAATAATCAACCTCCATCATTCCATGCTCAGGTTGTATTAGAGGTCGTTAGGATTTTATCAGTTAAGGTTTTACCACAAGCAAATTTTCCCAAGTTCAATTGTCACTTCTGACTCGCTAGAATCACTTAGCACAAGCATCTTTTTGTCAGAATCACTTGGTCCAATTTCTTGAACTTCTTCAAAACACAACACTTCAGAGGGCAGCTACGATTCTGAAAATAGCTTCAAACCTGATGCGGTGAGAGTCATCACTATATCACCAGACACCAAAATGCTTCGTTAATTCAGCGTCATCGCCTGACATTGGAGAAAAGAGGAGTCCCGATTACACCAGCATACAACTGTTCAATAGTCATTCTAACGAAGTGAAGAACCTGTATTGTGCAATGTTATAAATAAGGAGTAAGTAAGCCCTTGTAACCACTGGTCCGTACATGGTGAATGATTTCAAACTGGGATTGAAACTGTAAGATAAATTCGACTGTGATATTTCTATTCAGACTTTTTCCACAATCATTTACTGCATGTTTCCTGTGATTAGTTAGTTAATTGTTGAATATTTCGTTGGGATGAAAGTAGTTTTAATTTTTAGTTTGTTTAGGTTTAAAACGACGTTTGTCATTTATCTACGGTAAAGTACCACTGAAAAAACTAGAAAACATATCAGCATACTTATACTAAATATTCACTAGGTACCTATTAGAAAAACAGCAAGCTGATAAACGCAGAAATATGCACAAACATACTTTTTATGACGTTGCACAACCCGATGAGAAGTAGAAACAGCAGATTTATTTGCATCGCACTTTTTCAACTGAACGTTTGATCAAATGCACCTCTACTTGCAAACCTCACTTTTCAAAGATTTATATGATGTTCTTAATAAATACCTACTACTAAACTAATTCCCCACACCCAGTAGGCAGATCTATTCCAAAATCAGTAGTTGTCTTATCGATGAATGTATAAGGGATATTAGGCTTCAGTTGTGTATTCATCCGAAGAAGGACGGGATGATAAACTAGATACCATCAATACGTAGGGGCACGTAGGAACCTCCAAGGAATACAAATGTAAATAGATTGAGACGCGAGTGACAGCAACTGTTTACTACATCAACTCATACCAGAGAGAGCATATTATTCAAACACACCAACGCCAACAGGCTTTGATGGGACGAACTCAATAACAAAAATAAAATTAATCAGTAAAAGCCAATATCTGTCAATAAAAACACGACCATTTCCTTAATATATATATAAGCATCACTCATATCGGAAAAAAGATGCGTAGAACATGAATACAAGAAGAAGGGAACGTGACAGTGAGAGGGTTGAATGGGAGACCCTAACGTAGATATATATGTGTTGGAAGTCAGCAAGACCGGGTTCACCTTAGATGAAGCCTAATGCATTACTGATACTAGGGGATGGATAACCTACACATTTTTCATCATATAGGTCAAGAAATTATTCAGATATAGGGAAGAGAACAGCAAACTTCTACACCATGAATAAGGAAGTAGTACCAAGTTCTGATACAAAGGTACGTTCCCATCATGTACTTTCATGGGTGGTCTTGTTATTTTCTGTTTTTTAATAATCGAAATTGTTATTAACAACATTTTAGTGCTCCCAGAGAACTACAAAGTTCCACGGGGACTATTTTTGTACGCAAATGAACTAATAACTCACTTGACTTTCATCAAAATCCTCGGAGTCGTTTGGAAGTGAAATCTAAATAACCACTAAAAACGACTAACCATTCTAATAACCTAATAACTACTCTAACCCACTAATTCTAAATTCCATCATCTCTAGATCAATGACTTCTTGAGTTCTTCACTCTTGTGTATAGAAACGCAACTCCGAAACGAGAATTGTTGATTACTGTTCATACTTGATAGGTTTTTAATTGACTTTGTCTTTGACATGCAAAGACATTTTCTGTTTGGGTCAACACCAAAATGTCACGAGAGTCCTAGAAAAAGCAATAAACACGTACATCCGCATAGCACTCAGCCTAGGCTATTCGGGAGATGGGAAAGTAATATTATACATACTTATAACTATATAAAATAAAGGCATACTACGTTTCTCTGAATAATATTCAGCCGTAAAAAACTAGATAAAATTAGCAATGTTCAGCCAACTTATTTTTTAAAAGCACATTCCTATTGATACTCGTAGTGATGCCCGGATTGGGATTCCTTAAGTTCTAAATGTAAAGTTGAAAAAAGTTGTTCGGATTAATCTTCTGGTATAAAAGTCAACTAATTAAAACCCACGATCTAATTAGAGAAGTCCCGAAACGGATTTTCACAAAGAAAATGTTCAAAAATTGTATTTTTCAAATATTGAAGCCATAAAACTTGCTAATTATTTGACTTCAATGGATTACCACAAGTTCAATCTAATTAATTCTGCATGAATTAAGATCAGCGACCACTTTTGATGGTGTAGGAGAGAGGAAAAATCAGTTTTATCAACGATTTTTCCACATATAAAATTAATTGAAACTGTAGAGATTGGACGAGTAGGATAGCATACGTAGTCTTTTTTGATTTTAGGCGAATAGGGATTAAGGCTGAAAATACACTCAAGTCTAGGTCTTTCACTTTTCTCCTGCGAAGTGCAAGGAATGGAAAGAATGCGCCAGGAAATGGAATGTCCGGTTTCATGGTTCGTAATTACATAGCTGACACACGCTATACGAGGAAAACAAGAAAACACTTCATAAAATACGAATAACAACTACCTATCAGAAAGCTAGTAAATTCACGGCTTGGCTACGGTTCAAATATATTCTGTACACTCCATCCAGGACTATTGTGAAGGCGTGGGGTTGGTAATATGCTAATGTCATTTTGTTCAAGCAAAAACACGTAATTCTCTACACACCGAACGCAATTCAATGAAAACGAACTGGGTGCATAGGAAGGTATTTATATACACTTGTGAGAACAGTATACATTCTATATACACCTAGAACGACATTAATTTTCACAATGATTAGCAAAAGATGTACCATTCAGAAATATGTCAAACAAAGTAATGGCACATCACCATAATCGCATATATAGCAGAACCGAACCTAGATAATTCGAATGTATTGGTAACAATACAGAAGTATCGATGAAGAAAAATATAGATTCAGTAGTATTATGCATTCATCACGAAGGTTGCACGTATGCCCTGTGCAGTCACTATCGTTGATTGGACAACAATGCAATTATCAGAGGACCACTATGCCCAAGTTTGAGAGGAATCAATAGGAATTTTGAAGAAATATGAACGTCACAAAGATGTCACATTTTTGCATTTGTAGACAAATCTTCGGGGACTTGCGAAAGCCATACCAAATTCCTGAAATTTGCATCAAAATGGTTGGAAAATAATGAACTACGTTTTGCATGACAACTATAGTAACGGACTCAATAGTGAGCCAGAAACTAAAGCATACCACTGGTGTTATGCAGGTGCGTTTCCAGTGGTACTCGATGGGGCTCCGAACTAACAAGGTCCGTCACTAGGAGCGCTAGGGAGCGATGAACCTTGTGTCACCTCTTTTCGCTCTGCAATTCGTTCCCGCACCATCATCCTCATCAATAATGGTGAGCAATTAGAATTATAATATACTTTTATAATAAAGAAGAAACCCAAAAGGTTGGTGCTTATAGCGTGTGACACACTCTGTCATTTACAGACGTGCTCAACAACAAAATTTCAGGCCACAGACCAAATCTTTTTAAAGTTTTGAAGCTGTTTGTTCATTATTAGTTTTCTATGATTTATGTTTACGAACCACGTGTTTGGGTGTAGTAATCCTAGTAAGGCGGTTTTCCCGAAGGATGAAACCTTGAAAAAACAGTAGACTGCTGCAATCCGCTGGGAATCGAGTTCTCCTCCATATTAAAAACACTACAAGAGTGTGCTGGAGCCACTTTCGCTCATCAGATGATTTCATGTAGAAAAGAGTTATAATACAGGTAAGAAAATAAGGAAATCGTTTTCGTACTGCATAGTGATAGGCGGCAAACTGGTGTTCCCATTAATGTCCCTAAACTGGACGTTTTCAGGCACAAGAACTGTCTCGAATTTGTTTCGTCGGTGACACTACGGTAAACAAAATTATTACTCCTACCATAATTCAACATTCTGAAACACGAAGAAACTGGAGTTACGTTTCCTTATACGTTTCCCCTGTTTACAGTCTCGATACAGAACATCCGTTGTCATAGACAATAAAAGAAGAGCAGTGTTGCCAGGTCCAAGTTACGAACTTTCTGTAAAATGCGCTAAAATATGTTTTTTCGAAATACAATTTTTCATTTTTGTATACCACATAATCATTTGGGCTCTAACAAAAATCTATGTTTTGCTTTCGAAATGAGATGAGTAGAGAGAAGAATATAACCTTTTGCTTTGCTAATATTTCCTAAAAGTAGTTTTTCCTAAAAGTTGATGTTGATTTCAATTTAATGATTAGTTGAAAAGAGTTCAATCAAAATTGCTAATTTGAATGCGGAGAGTATCATTAAAACTTTGTTGTAAAATAATACTTGCTATTTTTATTTTAATTGAACACGTAAAAACTTCAACATGTGTTGGGGTACTAACATTCAGCATTATTTTTAGCTGTTTAATAGGCATTTCATTGCTTTGTAGCATTTTATTGTTTTAATAAACAATCTCAAATACTAAAATTTACTCAATTTAATACTGAAATTTCAAGAAATTGCAGAATTTATGTGCGTTTCACGACTTTTATACGCACGCTTGAAAGCAATTGGATCGTTAGGAATGTCATGAGGGGAAATGGCCGTTCATTCGGATTTGAAATCCGGACCAATAAATTTTCCTCCGGTGGAACCTCGATTTTCCCCCTAACGGTTCACCAGGGGTCTTACAACCATGGAGTCTCCTAACGCACGATTCGACAAGAGAATTCTGAGGCCCTTCCGGCCCTTGTAATATCCCATTAAGGTTTTATAGGCTCACCTTAATCTTCTCGAAGCAGGAGTTACAAGCCTGGGATTGTTACATTCAACCAGCAATCTCGGAGATCTTGGGGATCAAGATTTCAACTTCATTGATTAAGCGAGAGTACAAACGGGCGGGGGTGAACAATAAACATTTTTAACACGGGTTCTGGAGAATATTTCCTACCTACAATAATTATTAACAAACTTGGATATTTAAAACGCACTCATGATTGAAAAAGTAGTGCATTTCCCACAGTAGGCAACGTCTTGAATACCTTTGCAAATATGCCCTTTTATCACACGCCTTGAACAATGAGTGGTGTCTTCATTGCTGAGCTGATTCATTTTGCTATGAGTTGATTGGACTACTGCTATTCCTTTTCTCTTTCTTCCATCCGATCGACTTACTATACCGATAACGTTACTTTGAAAATTTTTCAGCAAATCGCAGTGCCCCTTTCATTTTTTTATGATTAACATTTAAAATATCACACCTCAACTTTGAATTTCCAATTCCAGTGTCAAATTAGATAAGCATCTCCTCTACCAACCTGATTATTGGGAAAGTGCAATATTGATCAAGTTTATTTTAGGAAACATACAACTGTGGTACTGATTCTAGGTTCTATGGTCTAATGCAGAATCAATAATGGTAGAGGAAATCACTACACTTTACGCGCATCTCTGTGTTAGTCCCCACATATGTAAGTCAACCCTATCATTCCATAAGTAAATGGTTGTCTTTCTGAAATATATTCTAATAGATACAATTCCATCAACAGTCCTAGAGTTAGGAATCAAATTGATCAGTCGAAGGCACGTGTACATGGTGCTCGTTAGAATTCGAAACATTGTAGCTAATTGAGACCCTTTTATAAATTTTCCCGGAAATGGTACTGTAAAAGGTTTGATACAAGTTTGCTTGTTTCTGTCCTGATGTTTTGGTTGATATGCAGATGATGCGTTTCATGCCCAGCAGAGATGAAGTAATGAAGGGCTCCTTGCCTTTTTATGCTTGCCTTGCTTCTTACACTCACAATACATAAACTCTATGGATTTTTCACGAGGAAAACAGGATGATTTGAGATTGAGTGTCGTCCGTGCTCTGACACACACAAAAATGACGCCCTAAAGGTTCGTGAGGGAAAACACGCATTCCGATGTTTAAAACGGAATCAAAGTTGTCAAACACGGCATTTAATACTTACTGAATAGTTGAAATTATGATGTCAAGATCAATACATGTACAAGGACCAATAAGTGAACTAAGAAAGACAAATAATGCGAGAGATAACTTCTAATGTCCTCTGCATACATTTCTCATTAACAAACATTCTGTAATTTCAAAACCTACATTCCGAGTGGCATTGCCTTTATCGTAGTTTGCTCAGCAGTACACATGGCCAAGGGCAATATTTGTTTCGCAGATTAGCGGGAAGACGTGCGTGTAAACAGGCCGGGCTAATGAAGAGCCTTGTGGCACAGATATCTTTCAATGCCACACCATAGCAGTAACCCGGGGGACAGACGCCAATATGCGCGGTAAAGGCACAGTAAATGGGAGATCATCAATAAATAACTTGAGTCTTGAGATTCAGAAATAGCCAGAGAGATTCCTAAATGGTCTTGAGATTCCCAGCAATGAGTTCGCATTGAACCTTCAAGAGGTACCTATCAACAAAACGTAATTGCGATAGAAGAATCAACAAATTAGAAACACAAAGGAAATAAGCTCAATTCGAATCCTAAAAAAACAGTTTTCTTCACTGATAAAAAATTCCAAATCACCAAATCGAAATTGAGTTTGATGAATCTGCAATGAACCTCTGCTTAACCGGCCTTTCATTAGAAGAGAACGATGATGACTTCAACTATAATTTCCGGTGCGCAAATCAAAACACTTTGAGACCAAAAACGATTTCTACTAGGGTCTAATTATAAAACCTATGAATAAATATCAAAAATTAAATGGGAATACAACTGATAGCACAGGAGCACAGCATAAAATATTTATTTATACGATAGTGAAGTCAACAATGCTAATGAAGTGAAATTCTAAACCGAATTCAATGCAGAAAGCACCTTTTTAAAGTATGGATGAAAGTTATGTAGAGAGGACACAGAAACTACATTCAACTTAACTATGACAAATAAATGATTTAGAAATAGCTTTGTCTATTGGAAAAGCTATCTACCAATAATTAAATCGCCACCTGACCTGACCTGACCTGGTTATCGAAGGCTCAACATTCTGGAATGCAAAGGAGTTAAGGGGGCTTTAGGCCAATGAAGTTATCTCAAGATTCTCTCTCCAACCCTATCGAACAAACCACTTCCACGAGTTCCAATTAAACGCCATCCTCTATTCCTAAGTCCGCTATTTTAACCATTCCATTGTTACGATCAGCGTGACCACAGAAGATAACGGAATTTAAAGGTCGTTAATATTACTAATGACTCTTTCATAATACTACGAACAATGTAGATTACAAGTTTGCCCTATTGAGAATTTTAACTTTTTTGACACCTCATCTTAGTCGTCGTTCGCTAAATTTCCAAACTCCGAATTATACCTTTGACTGGAAATAATTTAATCTAGTTCTCACACTAAGGTGCAAAGTTAATTCCTAACTCTAGGTCCACCAAAATCCCATGTTAGGAGAAATTTACTGAAGTAGGAAAAAACGTGTTAGGTAAAATGCAATCATACAGAAGACTCAATGACTTCCATATAGACATCTGTATCCAGTGAGGATGCGTTGCAAGCGTAAAAGTCCAGTGACAGGACTATCTTGAGATTCTTGCTGATGACCTCTGACTACCTTTCTCAGCTTGTTACTATTCAGTTTGCTAGCATTCAAAATTGTGACTCACAGAAACACACCTGTGATCCCTCAATCTTCAGACAACCTTCAAACGAGATTTAACCCCCTTTTGTCTAGCTAACACTCACACATGTTTTATAAAATATAGTTGTAAATTTTATAAAATTTACTAAAAATTTACTATTTTATAAAATTAAATAGTTGTAAAATGTTATAAAATATAGCTGTAGCAACAAGGAAAGAAAATATACTTCAGCTGTTCTATTAGACATGCAACATCCAAAAATTATGTGATCTCTCGTTTGGTGATTTAAGGGGTATTTAGATATGCAGAATGAACTATTGTAATAAATTGTATAACAATAATACACTACTACTATTACTATTGTAATTGTAAGTATTGTATTGTATTGTAATTGTGTAACTATTGTAATTGTATTGTAGGTATGGTTGCTGTAATAAATTTTACGATCTGATATCATCTACTTCAAAGAACTTTTTTTTAATGGGTTTCTGCTAGCTGGGTTACTTGATAATTAGTTAAAAGTTAGGTAGTTACCAGCGTACTGTCTGCATTATAGGCAAACAATATCATCCTGGAAACAAAATCCGCCTGATGAAGGGTTGTGAAATACAGACTCGAAATGCGTAGCAGGACGGGGAAAAAGTGACTATTCTTTTTTCCCTCATCACACTGGCCTACCTAGGTAGGTACCTTTTAACTTCAATAAATTCAGAATAGTGCTAAAATAACTCGGTAACATCCCCTAGCTGCCTTACATAGGAATCCATTATTATAGGGTGAGACAAATTACCCAGTTGCGAATGAAAATGTAGGATTTGGTGAAAAGAGGTCGCAAGCACTCTATAGAGCAGAAAACAAATGAATGGGCTAAAAATAGGTCAAGGATTGGGTCCAATACAAGTAAACATAAATGTTTGAGTTTATATAAGAACCGTTTCAAAGGGCGAGCTAGTTTCCTTGGTTGCAAAAGACGATAAATCTTGAGAATAGAAAAAGGGACGTGTTGACAAGCTATACAGCGGATGGGGTTAAGCTTCTACAGCTCCGCCTTCCAAGCCGCTATTATGGGCGGTGATTAAGGGGGCAAGGAAATATTGACGCGAAAAACAGGAGTAGCGACCAGTGCCAAGGGAAGCCCTTTCTATGAGCATAAAGAAGGCGCGAAGGAAGTCGAAGGGAGACTTATGAATAACGAGTTGTGTTCTATATTGAATTCGTGGGTATAACTGTGAGGCAGTTCTTCTCGAACAAGGGCTCGAAATTAGCTGTTTTACTTTTTCAACGACTCGGAAATGCACTTTATTCTGGAACGCTCTGAAAACATAAATCTGGACTCAAAGGAAGATCTGTAGATAAGTATGAGTTTTAGTTTTCTAAGATGAAAAATAAGATACCTTATGTTTTCCAAGTTCAAAAGAACACGACACGTACAGTGGTTATTACAAATAGTCACAAAAACGACTATTTGTTACTATAAATAATTATTTTATAATTAAACACTATTTCTCGTCAAGTTCTTGGACTTTAATGATCTTCAAAGTTGTTTCCAACTAAACAACAAGCACGTGTTACAATGACATAAATAACAAAAGATTGGAGTGGTCTCTTTGTTATTTTTACGGGAGTATCCCATCTTCAGGCGATGACAGTACGTTTGGAGAGTGTGACAACATAGTAAAGCCATAGAGAAGGAGAAAGAGAGAGAGAACCACTGAGTTGAAGCGAGCGGTAAAAAATAAAGACAATGGTAAGTGTTCAATTTCAGTACAATTTACCATAAATGCTTCTTATAGTAGAATTTCAATAGGAGACGATCTATACAGTATTCACTGATACCACCAGGTATACCTAACAGGTGACTATCAGTTGGTCACAAGACAGCGAATTTGACTGGTTTATGGACAGATCATAATCTTGAATTATTTTTTCGGGCGCATACCATCTTCAGGCGTTGGCAGCACGTTTTGAGAAAGTGACAACAAAGCAAAGCCAAGGCAAGAGAGAGAGAGAGAGAGAGGTAGCAAGTAAGTGAAAGAGTGAGTAAGAGGTGTGTTGCTTTCAGCAGAGAGCTCCAATCCGTGTAGTGCAAAGCTCCAAAGCAGGATTTCCCTCACCCCACACGCCGCGGTAGAATCTCTACAAGCTCAGGTGTGTTTATCCGCGGCCTTTCAACAAAAGTATCTTTCGCCAGATTAGATCTTTTCTCCCCGAGGAGGTGCGAAGCGGCCATAAATCGCACGCAGGAAATTCACTTCTACAGGTCTAGGGCGAAGCACGTAACGAAGGTCTCATCTGCTTCAAAATACCTACATTGTTACAGGACGAGGCGTGGACCCATCACCTTCAAAGCCATATATAATCCCAGAAATACGTGCCGGATTTATATGGCTGAGCAGATCATTAATGACAAACGCAGTTATGAGAAAATTTAAGTTACTGTCGCGATTAAATTATTCAAATACTTAACAAAAGAAGGCCTTTTTCTCCTCGGTTCGTTTTTTTTTCCAACGTTTTTCTCTAGGAACTTGAGTTTATATAGGAGGATAACAAAGTATCATTTAAAATATAAAATTTGAAATTGTTAAATCTCCAACAACGATGGATTTCAGTTAGAGATTTTATTCATTAGATTTATGGAAAGTTTACTGATCATATAAAATGTTCAATTTGAATTAAAAATAAAATGAATAAATTAGGGGGGAAAAAACCTTGCGCCAAAAGGCTCAAGAGTGATGAGCATAGAATACGTTTTTACGGAGACCTTCTTGCAAAATGTCATCTAACAACCACCCATAACAACGACATAAAAAATAATGACACGTAACAACGACATACACAAACAGGTTAGTATTACCATTGCCTTGTGTTCTCCGGAGCAAATTTCCTCGCTATATGAAGGTAAAATTTGAAATTTAGGCGAAACCCGTATTCCAAGCTAATCAGTCTTTAGCCATTAGGCGCAAGTTTTTTCTTCTTTGTTAGAGTTTATACTCTCAAAAAACTACGGTGAAAAGAAGATTCTTTCATTCGTTGTATTTATGCCGTTAAGATAAACAATAATCCAATAAAAATCAATTTTAGGATAATTACGAGCATTTTCTGAGCACAATTCAATGAATTTTAGTAAATTTTCGAACACACTTTTGCGCTACAAAGCTGAATGTTTTAATTCATAACCGGTTACCTTTTTTCGAATAATATTCTGCTGAAAAATATAAGAACATTTTTTGCCGTTTTTTGCCATGTTTAGTGATATTTTATTTTTTTATTCGACCAATTTATTGTACCCAAAAACCCGTTCGAGTTTATCCTTTGGAGTGCTTGATTATTTGGTCGAAGAAATTTTCTATCAGAATCCTTTATATAGTTAAAGTCCATGCATTTCAGAATGCCTCAAAACGGATTTCCACGAGGAAAATTTAGGAAAATAGGTATGTATTTTAATATTTTCGAAGCCATTGCAATGGCTGTCGAAAAACTAATAAATTAACCAACGAAAATCATGGGAACAGATTTCCTTTTAAGTTAAGCAACTAAAGCGAGTAGTCCTGGAGGTTGAAAGTCCATTGTGACTCTTTGACAGCTCGACCGAAAAGCTCGGCTACTTGCCAATTTCCTTCGGAAAGTTTTGTCTCTCTTCTGAGAATAGTTTTAAGTGCGCGAATTCAAGTTAGGTAAGCTCTTTGTTGATGGAAGAGTTGCTTTAAAATCGGTAGCGTAACATTGAGATGAGTACTGATTTCAAATAGACCTCATCGAGTTTCACTCTATATACCTCGATCGAAAAATCTCCGACCTCTGTTTGAAACTGGTTGTCATCCCTTTCGCTAATAGTTTGAAACAATCTTCTTCCTCAGATTTTCTCTTGAAAAGCAGCAAAAAGATGAATCGAAAGAAGATTTGATTTTTTTTGAATTGCGGAGGGCTGAAAAAAGGTTCCGATGGTAGTGTCAAGTCCCAAATTATGTCCCAGTGGTACAGCAATGATGTCCCAGTTTTTCCCAACGATATGACAATGCTGTCCCCCACGTAACCCAGTCGTAATTTCGTACGTTGGGCTGGGACGAAGGAGCGCCAGGTTTAGATCAAATGTGCCCAAACATGTTGGGGTTTGTGCGGTATCACTGAATAAATTGTGTGTAGACCTCATCTAGTTTCACTCTATACACCTAGATCGAAAAATCTCCGATCTCTGTTCGGAACTGGTCGCCATCCCTTTCGCTTCTAGTTTGAAACAATCTTCTTCCTCAGATTTTCTTTTAAAAAGCAGAAAAAGGATGAGTCAAAAGAAGATTTGATTTTTTTCCCGTATTGCGGAGGGCCGAACAAAAAAGGTCCCTATGGTAGTGTGTGGTGCCAAATTATGTCCCAGTGGTACGGAAATGATGTCCCAATTTCGCCCAATGGTATGACAATGCTGTCCCCCACGTAACCCAGTCGTAATTTCGTACGTTGGGCTGGGACGAAGGAGCGCCAGGTTTAGATCAAATGTGCCCAAACATGTTGGGGTTTGTGCGGTATCACTGAATAAATTGTGTGTAGACCTCATCTAGTTTCACTCTATACACCTAGATCGAAAAATCTCCGATCTCTGTTCGGAACTGGTCGCCATCCCTTTCGCTTCTAGTTTGAAACAATCTTCTTCCTCAGATTTTCCTCAAAAAGCAGAAAAAAGATGAGTCAAAAGAAGATTTGATTTTTTTCCCGTATTGCGGAGGGCCGAACAAAAAAGGTCCCTATGGTAGTGTGTGGTGCCAAATTATGTCCCAGTGGTACGGAAATGATGTCCCAATTTCGCACAATGGTATGACAATGCTGTCCCCCACGTAACCCAGTTGTGATTTCGTACGTTGGGCTGGGACAAAGGAGTCCCAAGAGTAGAATAATGGTGCCCAAACATGCTGGGGTTTGTGCAGTATCAATGTAAAAACTTCATGGAACATAGTAAAAACCACGAGAAGAGTGTACGAATCAAATGTAATATCAAAGTAGTATTAATTATAATCAAACCAAGTAATATTAAATACCTATACTTCATATAGTAAAATATAATATATCAGTTATATTGAAACAAAAGTACACAAAAACACCAAAGATTTGTATTCATATGATAAACACCTAGACCTTCAGGCAGATGCGACAGTACATGGTACCTGTGTATACCATAAAGAGAAAGTACAGCAGATTAGATTAGAGGTACATTCAACTAGGGACTCTGCTATACCACTGGGACAGAATTTGTCATGTCAGGTCTGTACTCGAAACGAAGTTACAAGAAGCTGCAGAGCTACGTAGGACGATAATATTGCCTACATACAGAATATATTATAGTTTACTCAACTTAAACATACCAGTGATGACGCAGGTACGCAACAACACTCAAATTCAGAGCCTGGAACCCCCCGGGACAACCACATTTTTACCAATCGCATAGGTCGTGTCGAAAAATCACGAAAATTCAGCACTTGGGGGGACTCACGAGAATCAAGAATTTCCTGAGAAACTTGACTGTAAGTAAACTCTGATACGGCTGAAGAAAAAAAACCCTTCACAACTAACGGTGAGCTTTTCCTGGTACATCCGTGTTTCTGGGATCCTTGACTACAACTGGGATTTAGAATAATTTAAAATCAATGGATTTTCAGTCTCGTTATCATTTTTTAAACCTTAAATGTACCGATATGTCCCGTTGAGAGCGTATGGGCTATCTTTCGAAATCTCCTGCTGAGTAAGAATAAAAATATATTATTTCCCATATATTGATGATTAATATTTGAGGATTTTACATTCTGTTCCTGGCACATAGCCAGTCTAAAGAGTTTCATAGCGTCCATGTATAACCATCGCAGCTTCAGACTCAGCATTTTCTTGATTTGATGGATATTCAACCACAATCCAGAAATGCTGGGCTTCTAAAAAACCACTCTACAACCGTATTTGTTTGAATGGAACTTTCAGACCAGCAGCTGGGGATGACAGGCAACAAGTGGGACAGGCGAATCGAATAGATGAACGCAAGGGAGACTGTACAGCTGGGAACTCTCCAACGTCTCCCAACGTTCTCTGAACTAAAATACAAAATGCACGATAAATGGATGGAGAAACTTACTACATGGACAGTCAATGAGACGGGGTAGCAGAAACTCACCTGAAACAAACATAAAAATTAGAAAAAGAGGAATAATGGAGCTTGTAATGTGTGTACTATGAAATTTAGATGTATTTTACAGACGGGTATTAGTAATTAAAACCGATCTTGAGATGCACTCTCTTTAATTAAATGTAAGATTACCCTGCAGTGGCTGTTGTCCAGATAGGAATTAATAAATGATTTTAAAAAACGCTGCAAATTTTTGAAGAAAGGCTTATTATTTCTGTATTAACCCGTATACGCAGATCATTGGTCTATAATTATTATTATTAAGCCCCATATATCTAGTAAATGATCACACACACAAATGAGCGCAATTTTAATATTATAGATATGTTTGTTATTCCAGTTGAACTGTCATACCAGGGTTTCAACATCAAAATTGATAACCACGAATCGCCGTTCTTATGTCAGTATGTATTTGCTATTGCTTCAGAAAACTACTTGCAAACTTCAATTCCCTTCAAATTACTTAAGACAACCTAAATAAACCCGACTTTTACATGGCTGATAGATCAAGAACTCCTTGATTACTTGTAGGTATTCAAATCAAATGTAAATCTTGAATGATGTTTCAAATTGATAATATTGTTTTCATAATTGACTCTTATTGATACTTCGTGATACTCCCAACCCAAAAATTGAACTTTCTCTTGAAAGCTCGAACTCGAGCAGTAAAATAGTCATTTCGTTGATTTTGGAGATGGTATCTACCACATATAAAGTGAAAAATATGAATTTTCCTTATTTATAAAGTCTGTCAGTTTGGTATTGTGGTCTAAAAGTTCAACTACAATTCCTTAAGTGATTTATATAATCGAAAAGGCTTCCCATATCTCCACACAGTTTTGTACAAAATCGTTGCCACCAATTTGAGGAAAAAAATCGATTAAACACGTTCGCTTCCTCCCTACCACAGCTAGGGAACCTTTGTGTCAGCAAGCAGATCACGCTTTGGGAATCTTTATGTTAATCTATGATAACCTCATCATACAAATCATAATATGATAGATTTTTTGAAGTCGAAAACTCAAGGAGTCATACAAGGTCCTAAGAAAAAAGCTATAATGTGCAGAAAACAGAATTCTTTTTCTTAGAGACCGGATGTTGACGGCATATATTCACCAAAGAGTGCAAAGCCCAACAAGTAAACAGATTTTTATTGCGCATGAACTATTTCTGTTGTTGTAATCACATTAATCCTAAATATTATGAATTAGCGGCCAAACGAGGCGAAAGATGAGCGCGGCCGGAACTGTACCGATCGATGATGGACCACCCAAAGGAACCGCTTTGCGGGTTAGTGTCACTTTAATTAATGACCTAGCGGTGGGAGGCTGTCAGCTAGGAGGTCAGGATGGTTCGCTTAGATGATAGCGATGATATTAAGAGCGGTAAATCATATGAGATAATTTCGATTCATTAGTCAGCATGCGATTTCATTTGCTCTAAACGATTCGAAAACTAGATTCTACGACTTCACTGCGGATGAAGCACATCCCTGACAAAAGTTACTATAGTTGATCCGACGATGGTAGGAATATATTTTGGTTTATTATTTTCAATAATAAGCCTTTGTAATCGTACAGAAAAAAATGTATTATCTCTCAAACTTAATCATTTTATGTTTCAAGGTGCGTAGAATCCAAAACTGCATTTTCCGTCCGCCGTCCAGGCCATAGGAGGCTTTTAACTTGATGAGAAAAATACGCCCTTTCCCACGTGGACTCTACTTGGGGTCTAGTTGGTCCTAGAATCTAGCCAGCCCGATCGCTTCAGACTCATCAATGATATGAACCAAAAACGGGCTTTTTTCCTCATATTTTTCCTCATACATAGGTTTTTTTTCTATTTCTATTGATTTTCTCGTACAACCAATGCGTTACTTAACTCCCTATGTTTTCATAGTAGAAAAATCGTTCGCCACTTTTTGGAATGCTGTCATTTTATCACAACATCTCATGATCCCTAGTCCATTGTAGTGTCAAGGAAAACTGATTTATTACGCTAAATTATAAACTAATATTGCTAAGTAACCATAATGAAATGGCCGAGGTTTGTTCCTATTTCGCACTCGGGGAGTATAGGAACGTATGAGTTGACGAATATTACGGTTGGCACGCTCAGTAGGGTAGGGACCCCCATATTTGTGGCGAATCCACTATATATACACGCGCACACAAGGAAAAGCGTTAACATCTAGGATTCGTTTCAGAATAAGTCAAAACGGATTTCAATGAAGAACATTTTCGGAAATTTTTATTTAAATATTCTTCCAGCAATAGTATCATTTTCTACAAAATTTCGCTAATAAAATAAAATTCTAACAATAACAGCTTCAACAACCTCGTACAAGGGGCTAGTTTTAACTCTTGCAGGAATTACCAAGAAAACCCACAAATCTGATAAGGAAAGGAAAGTAGATGCTATCTTGAGAAAAAACGCAACAGTAAAGTGGCAAGGAGAAACATAAATGAATAACACTGAACTAAGTATACCATACAAGTAAGTATAGAAATAAAGTAAGACTAGTAAGACTACAAACCAATCCAAGAACTAGAAATTAACTCAAACGTAAGGTCATAACCAGAGCCCTTTAAGTGCCATTTTGCCATGGCGCCATCCTTAAGTGCCATGTTTGGCCAATTTTTGGGTAAAAAGCCATTTTTTGCCAATCTCTGGGAAAATGCCACGTTTGTGCCATTTTTTGCCTGATTTTCTTGAAAATTTGTGAGAAAAAAAAATTTTTTTCTGAGAAAATTCGCTAAAAGTAGGGGTTTTAAGTATTTTTTCAAAAATTTTTCAAAAAAGGCAAGCCAACAAGGGCTCTTTTATGTGGGAAGCTCACAAGTCAACGACCGGGAATTCCCTTCCAAGAGAGGATTACAGCCATTAGTGCTTGAAAAGGAAAGGGTCATTGCAAGGTCATGGGGGAAAAATTGAAAAATAAAGAAAAAATTGAACTGAGGGCCAAACAGATGATTTTTTCTAATATGACTACAGACGTATTTATTGTTCATTATTTCGATTTGAATACTATATTTATTCAATTGAATAAAGTGGATTGGGCTGATTAGACATGAAAAATGAAATAAAACTTTAAAACTTGGGCAGTTTCGATTAGTATAAAACGGTAATTAAATCCCCTATAAGTTTCATCGTTCTTGACTCAATACCTCACTCTGCGCATGCGCAAACGTAAATAAGTTTGGATTTTGAAGAATAAATGCCATGTTTGGCCAAAATAAATGCCATTTTGCCATATTTTTTAGAGCCACGATTGGCAAAAATAAATGCCATGTTGTGAAGGGCTCTGGTCATAACGTAGGAATAACAAATTACTAGAAATGTTCAACCTAAAAAAGGTTATGTCTCTCTGACGTTTTATAAGCACGGCCGAAGAAGAACAATATATTTTTTATAAAATAACTCCCCCTCTCCCCGTCGATCCACAACCCCAAAAAACAGACGGACAGACAGACAAACACGAAAAGAAAGTTGTTTAGAATGATCTAAAAGGTAAAATGCGAGAGAAAATATTCATTTTGGCGGAAAAAAAGCACTCGAATGTGAAAACAATGCTTCAGCTGCCTACAGGTACAAAATGATAGAAATTGTGAACGTCGTGAATGGTATTCTGTTTTTATCGGAAAAATCTCCAACTTATAGACGTAGAAAGTTCGTTTCTATAGATTAATGTGAAATCGGTACCCATTGTAGAACGTTTCAGAAGTAAATTAGATAATGACTTTTGAAGAAGAGCGATCATCGTGTCATTACCATCGCACAAAAACTTCGCCCAGTCCCAACGAAGAGCACGAGCGGACTTTTGTAATGGAGTTACATTATTCATGGAAAGAGCGCTAATGGCATTAGTGAGGTACTATAATACAGGTCGTGCCAGACCACCTCTTTAACTACTTCATGAAATGAAATTTTCTGGCCGGGAACTAATCGGCGCACGATTTCCACAAACTTGTCTTCCAAAGCTTACAAGCTGGATGCTCAATGCTTCGGCTGTGTAAGTTGCAACTGTGAATTCATGCGCAAAAAGGGACATACCAATTTTATTTAAACAGAGTATTCTGCTTCCATAGTGAGTAAGTTTCATCAGGGGCATCACCACTAAAACCTAATGTTCTTAGGGTTGTATGTGTATTTATGTGTATGCGGTTTGTAATATCTTGGTTTCGCGCCATCTACGGTGTTGTAACTGAAGAAATGTAAACATTTATTTGGCTTCAAAATTAAAATGTATCAAGGATTTGGGTAGCCCCCCAGAGGTGCAATGGGGCCCCAAATCCTCGAAAAAGAGGTAGAGGAGAGTGACAGTATCCCGTGGGAGAGATACCCACTCCTACTAATAGCATTAATGTGTTCGGAGTAGATTGGTTTTCCAGTTATTGGATCACCCTTCCAACGACAAACGCAGCCTTTCAAGAACACGAGAACAGGCGTGCGACGCCCGTTGGAAAACAACGGAGCGATGGCAGCGCTTTCTCTGGGATTCAGACGGGACCTCTGTCACAAATTTCTGGTCATTTGCCTATTATTATGTACGTTTTAAACCTTCGGGATAAATTTCGATACCCGTTTGACTGTCCATTTATGTGCACGCAGGTCCCTGCCACTCGCATACCTTCCCCAGTAGTTGTTATACTATTATGAAATTTTCAGGAATAATGCGGGTTATTCTCAAGACTTTCATGAACAAAACCAACAATCATAGATTAATAACAGTCTCTACACATGCGCAGACATTGAATCTTTTTTCAGAAAGAAGTCCCGCAGAAAATTGAAGGGGAGGGAGACTAGCGATCAAAAAGGCAACGATGTCTCCACCTCAACTCCGCGCATTGCCACTTCCTTAAACTGACCGTCATAATCCTCCCCCTTATCCATCGCCCACAAGCTTTCCTGCTCCTGAAAAGATTTTAAATTCGTTTATAGCAGAACACCTTTCTATCAGACATATCAAAAACAACACATTAGCGGAATACCTGTCTCCCTGGGAAGATTTACTCATAATATTTTTTGGAAGGCAGGTAACATCTAACCTACTCATAGGACGACGAAGGAATATTTATACAGCCTTGAATTGCAGCAAAGGAACACTAACCATTTCGTGGAGTTACGTGATGTCATTACTCTGTGGAATGGTAGAGGAGATTGTCCTCACGTAAATGTGAGCAGGAAGTTCATAATTCCGGAGATGCGAGTGAACATACAGGGCGCTCTCTAGGATATACACTGCTGGGATAGTTAGAATTTGTTTGTTGATAAACTCATGCTTGCGATCATCACGATATCCTAGATTGGAAATCGCTCTG
Organism: Adelphocoris suturalis; assembly: GCA_030762985.1. Classification (NCBI taxonomy): domain Eukaryota; kingdom Metazoa; phylum Arthropoda; class Insecta; order Hemiptera; family Miridae; genus Adelphocoris; species Adelphocoris suturalis. The sequence goes on along the minus strand of CM061047.1, from coordinate 48,361,657 downwards.
ACAGCTCTTCTTTGACAGCCAAAGATTATGGCAGAAGTTGGTGTGTGACCCCAATAAAGAATTAATTAAGTCGCTCGGCTTTGAAACACGGCATGAAAAGTTGTAAGTAGAGCAAATTCTGGAAGACTATCCGCAAGTTTACGAAGAAGAAAGGTCACACTGTTCAAGGACTTGGCTAGTTGCGCACAATGGGGTTTCCAATTCAATTTTGGATCAACATCGACTCCCAATATCTTTGAAGTGGGTGGATTCTCCCCAACGCTTGTGAGATCACGCAGTCCAAAAACCATGTTTTGGGTCTTTGAATCATTGCCGCTAAACCAACTGGTAGCATCACAAAGAGCCTCAATAATAGAAGAGTTGAGATCAATCAGAGAATTGTTGCTGGAAATAATGGTAGTATGCAAATAAAACAGTTAGACATGGGATTATTTGTGGCGAATCATGTGATATGGTTACGTTCGGCCTTCCGCCAAAAAATGTTATTGATTCATCCGGCCCCTTTGTTTAGAGCCACTTAGAAACCTCCCTTTACTATCCTTCCTATGCCCAGGTGGCAGGTTAGCCTAACTGAGATTGCAATGCGTTTCAACCTTGAAAATTTACAACTAAACATTGGCGAGCACCGACACTTCAATGTACGGAAGCAGACTTCAAATCGATGTTATACGGCCAGGTATAACTGTACTAAAGGAATTTCATATCATAATTTTCTTCAATAAAATTCACAGTACTTAATATACCTATAGTAACATCAAAAGCAATTTTTAATTGTAGAAATGATCAGTAATAGTTCCTGAATCCATTTCTCCCAAGATTATCATTGCTTTCTTAAATTCTAATTCTAATTATAACTTTACAAGTATTATTTATGATTCAAAGATACTTTGATTTGCAGCAAATTACAAGTTTAAAGGTACTAACTAACTACCCATTAGGTAAAACATTCCGACCAATGCTATATAAACATGAACATATTTCAAATGGGATCTCAATAGATTGTGGTAGTGGTGAGTAATATTCTCCAGGTGGTTCGTACGGCAAGGAGACCATTTCCTCTCTAGGACGACGGGACGCTTGGCGAGACATGATCAGCAGGTTATCACGCTCGATTCACAGGACGTCAACGGACTTCCCGATCATTTCCGCTTTCTTCCGTCACCCCCCTTTTCCGTTATTAGCGGTTGCTGGGATCGAATACGTTGTAGTCGCATGTCTCCTTTTATTGCTTTCTCTGCCAATTCAAACTTCAATGCAACCTTCAACGTTTTATCACATTGTCCATCAGATGGCGAACCCTTTGAATTACGAGAAAATGGTGAGCCCGACAACTCAAAACTCAAAAGAAAAAACGTCTGCCCAAGTCAAGTGAGGAACATAGCTTCCTGGTATGCATAATGAAAGTATAGATCACTGAAATGTCTTAAATAATCCTAAAATATAAACTATTCAATCCCTAATAATGTCATTGGAAATTGATGAAAACTGTAGAAGTCATGCTTGTTGCAAGGATTGTTACAAGGTCATCCGTCCATCATAATTTTTTCTTTTCCTAATTGGTCCAATTCGCTCAAATTCCAAACCCACCATGGAATTTTTTAAGATTGTTTGAAAAATTATGATTTACGCATTTGTGTTACGGATACCGGGAAGCTATGTGTTTTTTGTCAGCAAAAGCCACGAACAATAAATAATTTACCGGCACGAACTTGTCTGAAATGCAATTTACAACTTTGCAAGAATACTCGTTGTTTTCTCGAATGGAAAATTGTTGGATGGATGCTGGAGTAGTTTGATCGTGGAATAGATGATACAGACAACTCAACTTACATTATTGAAGTCTTGAAACAAAAGGATTTGGTGCTCCAAATCGGTAGGTAACAGTGGTCATATTCAGCATATCATATGAGCGGATAACTATGCTGATAGTTGGTAAAACAAAATATATATTATCCAGGTACAGGATAGAGTCATGCTTCCTTTTTCAAATACTGGTTACACGAGTTGATTCATACATTTGAATAAGTCGGGATACTATTTGCTCTCTTTCTCGATGCCGTAGAAGTAGCGAGAGGCGTGTTTCACGTCTGAAAGCAGCAATTATCTCCCAAAACGTCTCAAAAACGTATCCGTGGGTTTAAAAATAAGAAAAACCCATAATATCGTGACTGCATCGCTCATGAACACATGTATGGGATGACTAAACCAGGAGGCGCGATTCTAAACGCCTACAGAAGCAACAAGCACAACTTGTGCTCAAGTGCTCTTAAGTGCTCAAGTATAATCAAGAACTTCAAATTGCACCATGTGCCATTATAATCAAAGCAAGAATTGAAATCAAGCAATAATCAAACCGATAAACTGACCAACTTTAGCGAAAATTGAGACGAACTCCGTTATCTTCACTTTCTTCATTTCAAATGTGGGAATGGATTTCCACAACTTCGTCACGACTGATTTAGTTCGTAATTAAATGATGTGAATACATAAACTAAGTAAACAAAATCTAGGATGTTTTTTTAATGAAAAATAAGTTTTGGTGTGACAAAGCACATTTGCACCAGAACATTGAAGTGTTTGAAACACTGTTGGTTGGTTTGATGTCTCCATTTCTATAGTATAGTTGGGTTGTGGGGTGTGTAATGAGACTTTCCCCCTCGATTGCTTACATCTATTCACTCTAGCACTTTCGCCGTACGGCCTTCGTCAGGATCTGTTAAATTTACATGGTGCGCATAATAAGTTTTGTTGTAGGACGAGTTTTTCCATATAGTTTGTCGTTATAATTGTACATACTTACAGTTTTGTTTGGTATTACTTAGTACTTGTATTTGGTTTGTAGTTTACTTCGTTACTACAGTTTTCATTCTTCGAACTTCCTTATTTGTTAATGTCCTAAGTATCTAGGGGAGTAACAAATAACATATAGGAATTTACTGTAATATAATTTATATTTGTTTACTTAATTACATTTACCTTGAATAAATATTCGCCAAAATTTATTGAACTTTGGTAAATGTCATTTGGTGAATTGTCATTGGAGCAATAATGACGAGTGCGCATGCGCAAACGTGACATTCTTATATCGTCGATTTCTCACGATCTCTGTCCGATTTCGTTCAAACTCGGAGGGAAATTACATATAGGTTTCAGGGAGGTGTCCAATACATTTTATTACAATTACTTGAGTGATAACTATTGCGCATCGGCAAAAATGAAATCCAGGTCCAAAACTCATGGAATTAATTTTGATGAAACTTTCAGAGGTTGTACGGTTTAGCTTCTAGGTCGTCCCATATAAATGTCATTGGAACAATGACGGCGTGTGTGGATGCGCAAACGTGACATTTTTAAACTTCGATTTCTCACTATCTCATTTCGTTCAAACTCGCAGGGTACTTGGATATTGGTTTCAGGCAGGAAGGTGCCCTATGCATTTTATCGCAAGTAATTGTGTGATAACAATTGCGCATGCATAAAACTGAAGTTGATTGTCACAAATGAAACTCCGAAACTTATGGACTTGTTTTTATGAAACTTTCAGGTTAGCTTTTCAAGATACCACCGATTCGGTCGTAATTGGTTCTTTCAACCAATTGTATACGTCCATGTTACTGCAAATGAGGAAGCTATACTTTCCAACCGACTTGGTAGACAGTTTAATCAATACTTGATTTAATTTTGGTTTTGTTATTTCACTTAAGCGACATCCCACTTTCTAAAGAGATTGTCAAGAAGGTCTCTGTGGGAAATTTCGAAGACGACCCTGTTCCCGCCGCATTGTCCGTGGTGCTTTTTCCAGGGCGGCCCCATCTGCGAGGGGACGGATGGAAACGAACATGACACTTCAGCCGCAACGGTACAGCCATTTTCAACGGATTCCTCGGATTTGGTGCCGCGATGCCGGTGATGCGATTCCTGTAGCTGCAAGACCTCGAGAGACCTACTCAGTGATAGGCCTCTAGAGAGGATCTCTCGAGAGAGGCCTGTTGAACGTGAGCGTCGGTCGATCACGTAAAGCGCACGTTTCACCTTCACGTTTCAATGCTGAGCTCCTCCTGTCATTTCGGATTGCGATGTTTTTCTAACCAATAATCCCGTTCGAGTATATTCATCATCAATTCTACCGTTACCAAGTTAAGGTATGGCCACAGTTAGAGATCAGAATAAGAACTTCTCGGTACAAGGTCAATGCAGGGTTGCCAGATCGAAATATTAAAAATTCGTACTCAACTCATACCTATGAAAACCCGAAACATTTCTACTTTCAGCATTTTTATCACATTTTCTAAAAAACTACTGTCTGAGTATCTTTAAAACAAACTATGACAAATATTTGGAGTAAAATATCTTTAAATCAGGATTAAATAAGAGACTAATTTGAGTTTTTCTTTTTGGCTTTGAGCGCCTAAAATTAGCCCTATCATTTTTTACCCAGTAGTTCTCAAAAGACTTCAATCCAAATTTCAGCAATCAATTTTCAACTTGTACCTAATTAATTTTTCAACGAAGCGTCTCCTCAATATAACCTTAGTTACGTTAAAAATACTCTCGACCAAACATTGCTGCGGTTTGAATATCAATTTTTGAACATCCATCTTAACGAATAAAAACAGCTTGGCTCAACCCACCGAAACCGTTTTGGTATCGTTTAATCAATAATTTGTTATCGGAAGTTCTTTACGCGTAAACCCATCCCATCCTCATTTAGACGCATGCCAGGCTTTCCCTTAATTGCAAAGTTGTATACCCGGGCGTCGTCGTTGGGAAAAGCCAAATTCTCGATGAAGGAGTAAGTCTGGAGTATTGTAATATAGCCTATGAGTACTCCCAACATCCCATGTCTCGGATCGTGTCACATTCTGGACGTTTCCCACGGTTCACGTTGTTCGAATGTGATCAATTCAAAGTCCACCCAAGCCGCACGTACAGTAATATCCTCTTTGTTTCCGTTTTTTCGTTTGACACTTCGCGGGGGAGCGAGGGTTTGGGCGAAACAATGGCGATCCACATCCTGGCCGTGGGATGCGAGTTGAACAAACTTCGTCCTACGACCAACCTCCTCCACCATCTTAATTTCACAGAGTAAATGCAACCCGGACCGGCTCCGTACGATTTCAGGGAAGAGATTTTCGAAGACTTATTTATTTATTTCTATAAATGAGGCCATAAGTGCGAAATTCAAAAGTAATTAAATTGAGCTGTATTCATTTGTAGAAAAAGTTATAAGTTTAGGACAACGATTAAATTGAACATAGCGGTGGAACAACGAGGTCCCGTCAGCAAATGTGACATGAAATAGCTGTCCATTGCGCGGTGTTGGTGTACTACAGCAAGTTAAAATCTGTTTTAATCAGTAATACAATTAGATAGCATAAAAATTGAATATAATTAAAGCCTGGGGTGCTACTTATTCTTCCCCCATAAAAAACTTCGTGTACGCCAAAAAATTATTGTCAAAATAATGTTATCATTACCACGTAGAACAGCTCAAGTTAATTCATTTGATAGAGCAAAAATATTAACAACTGGACAACTGGATATAAAGAACCTACTTCTGCCATTCCATAAACCTCCTCACTTCTTAGTTACTCAGCGTATGCCTGCGTTTCAAACTCGATACATAGCAGCATGACATTGCCCCCAAACATAGACTATCATTGTAAACTCATAGTATATTATTTATATCATTCATAGAAACCTTAAATCTTAAATGAGCAGCATAAATAAACAGCAGCATCATGAATGGTGGGCTTGTGAAGTCATGAGCACTCCTTTTCAGGAATCACAACAACCGCAGTGCTCAACCACAAATCTCATTGATATGAGCGGAGAAATCTAGTTGACAAGGAGCACCCCTAGGTATGTAAGCAAGCCAGGACAAGGTTGGGTTCCACCGAATGCGTAAGTATGCTAGCAAATTGGTCTAGAACGGCAGAAGGATATCAATGAGCACTCGGATGGATTAAGTTCGAAGCCGATTGTGGAACACCAAAACTTGGAAATAAAATAACTAAGCTTTCATTGATTGATAGTTGTAAGAAAAATTTCATCTTGTTTTTAGCCGAACGGTTTCTTTTATTCATTCATGCATCCCAATACGCAGTAATTAGACCAAATCATTTGGACTTTTGAGCTGAAAATTCGGGGGTTTTCAACGACGCAGAACATTAGATAACAGATTGTTAGATTAAAAAAACGCGAAATTCCTACAGGCAAAGGTGTCCATTGCCATGTAAGTTGGTTGTATTATTCAACAGCCAATATTGCTCATCGTTCCGAGAGAATTATTTAAAGTTATGTGTACGTTAGACGTCGTTGATTTAAATAGGTACATACCAAGTAATCAGCAAATAATTTATATATGTGATTGAATAGATACAGGCAAATGTGTAGAGATTAATAACATAAATTCAATATACCGCAATATACATTCTAAGCAATCATCTAATATGATGGAGGGGTTGAAACAGGGTCGGATAGTAACTAGGTTGGTTGAATTTCCAACGGGACAAATGGTCCACGGTGGCTCCAGCATTTCATCCCCGTCTCAGCCTTGAGAAGCCCACCGGTCACGATTCAATTTGAATGCTCGCTACAATTAACGAGACATCCCTGCCGCTTGATAAGGAGAAATACATCGTGCCTGGAGTTCTAATTAAAACTGACTCGTTTGAAATTCTTTGGGAGCCAGTGGAAAACGGAAGCTTGAGCCGGGACGCCACGTACGGAACTCAGCTCTCATCAATATGGAGGGAGCTGTATAATATGTAACATAGAAGACATCACGGTCTTGCTTTACTTTATTTGGTTAACCTTACATTTCAAAAGCTGGTGATTATTGCAATAAGAGCGTGTTGTTGTAATTGTGAGTACAAAGGAAGTTCCACTTTTAGCGAATTTTCGTAGAAAACAAACTATTGCGATGGCTCGGAAAATTTTAAAATCAAAATTTTTGAAAATTGTCATCATTGAAATCCGTTTTGAGGCAATCTGAAACGAATTCTTGAGTTTAACGCTTTTTCATATACCTATATACATGTGTGTATTTATTTATATACGTGTCCTTCTAGATCTAGACGATAACTCTCCCTGGGATTGAGATGAAAACTCCATTCTTGCGCCAAAAAATCAAAATTTCCAAACGAAAGGATGAGTACATTTTGAGAACATTAAATTGTCAAATTTCAAAAAATGTGCTAAACAAATCGCTTAAAATGGCTAAAAACGACTAAAAATCGTTAATCAAATCAAGTTATTTATGTACAAAATTATGCTGAAAAATGTACTTGAAATTCATTAAAATTTACTAAAAAATCAATAAAAACTGCAAAAAAGCTAAAAATCCAAAACCTTTATTAGAATACGAGATTATTATTTAGAATACGGTTTTTGCCATAACAACAATAGTTAACCATCTCCTTGCACTCAAAAAGCTCAAATTTCAAAACAATTTAACAGTACACAATGCGATAATTTACGAAAAATCGCTCATACGATCAAACTGCATGACTGGAACTTTTTCTAGTTCAATTTTTTTAGTACCCGAAGTTTTATGGAAAATCGATATATCGAAATGGCTTCTCAATGGTTAAAAAAAAAAAAAAAAAAAAAAAAAAACACTCAATAGAAATCCGGACATTCTGAAACGATTCATGTATGAGTTGCTGAAGAACGAACAACAAACTGCTCAAATAACAAACAGCAAAAACAACTTACTATAAATTGCTCAAATTTAAGAGAAATTAAAAATACGCTAAAAATGCAAAAGCGGCTAAAAATTGTTAAATTTATGGTTTACAGCAGGATATTACTTATATTCTTATACCAAATTTAAACAAAACATTGGAAAATATGTGCACGGTATTGTGTCAAAAACGTGCTAGAAATTTATAAAAATGGGCTAACCAATATAAACTGCAAAAAATGTTCAAAAAATTGAAATTGGGTTTAATACACAATGTTACACAGAAAAATTAATTTGGAAGTCATATTTTATATTTTTTTTTTTTCAAATTTAAAAGTAGGTATCTACAGCTATTTTTTCAAAATCATTGGCGTCGTTTGAGAGAATAATCAAAAACCCCACTAAAACTCATCTTTCAAGTTATAATTTAAGGTTTTTTATCCTTCCAAGAATAGAAACTCAATCGCAGAACAGATATTCTTTTGTGCTGAACCATAGGGTGGGCAAATGCTCTTCATTAGTTTGTTACGGTCAGACGGATGGATAGAATTTTAACATACACACATTGTTTTTATTTTGTCTCTAGACCAACATTTCCAGGAAGAAAAATTTGTTAATACCAATTACTTAATTCCCCATACCACTTCGGAAAGATAGAGCCATCGCTCTAAATGGAGTTACTCTTAATTGATTGGCTACAAACATAATAACGACCAAGGCTTTATAATAAGCATACAGGTACATTCAATTAGGAGGTAGATTCCTCTCGCTTTCAAGATTAGATCTAGAAAGAAGATTTTTCCTTCACAAATATCATGATTAATAAATAACTTTAAATACTTACAGAGAATAATATCAGTATTTTATACAAATTAAATAACGGTCGTTGAGATTTGAGTTTTTAAAAACCACTTTAATTCACTTTTTACAAGATAAGAGAGACGATGCACTGCGCGATGTTTATGCGGGGACGTACGGGCGGAGACTGAACTGCCGAGGCTGATGGCCGCGGGCTTATATAGGGATTGGCTGCTGCGTCAGCTCGTTATTACCCAAGGGTTGAGGCGTCGTATGTAACTCCTCCCCCCTAAGTTGAAATTTTGGGGACCCAAAAGTTTTGTTTATTATATTTTGTGCTAGGTAATTATTTTTGTGGGCAAATGCAGATTTTAGTTTTGGGGACACGAAATTTCATAGTTTAGTTTTGGGGGTGTGCATCATCTCTGGGTTTTCGATTATAATGGTTACAATGAATACAAAAATGATACAAAAATGATTACAATAAATACAATGATCATCAACACAAATGAATACAATGATTACAATAAAATGCAATAGTAATGACAGTGCTTACCTGATATTTACGATTACATAAAGGTAGCCTGATATGATAATTAAAACAATGAAAACAATGAAAAATGAATTACAATGGTTACGATAAGATGTAATAGTAATAACGGTGATTACATAGTACGATTGCATAAAGGTGACATAATGAGGTGCCCATTAGGCATTTTGTCGTCTTTTGTGCTTCTTGTATTGAACTATAATTGTTACGATGAAACTGAGTAACATGACATAAAGGAGTATAGACCAGAAACTAGGGGTTGCAAGTTGATATAACGTGAAGCGTTTGACAGGTTTCCAATTTTCTAGTTGTATAGAGGACAAATCTAGATTTTTAAGCTGAATTACATTATCTAATGTTTTTGAGGAGTCGGGCGTGAGTTGTACGTTACTGACTATAAGGGGTGTGCCTAAGATGCTTCTATGTGCAGCAAACAGGGTTTGATTGTGATAGGACACTAAGTTCTGGCTAGGTCTGACCAGGTAGATCCCTCGTAAGTTCCGTAACTCTTTTCCGAATTTTGAGGTGATAGTGAGTACATCGCCGTGAGGGAAGACGAGCAAGTATTGATTGATCCTATACAAGAGCGAGACGTAGTTGGTGGGGATTTCCAGTTTTGCGTATTTGCAATTTCCCGTGGAACTTGTCTTAAGGAATTCGGCTTCACACTGGGAATTGACATCTATTAACATGTGACCGGGGCAGAGATAATAGGCGAGGCCAGAAGGGCATTCGTCTCTTAGGGTAAGGACTTCATTTTGTGATTTCAACAGGTAGCGAACGGAGGGTACAATCGTTACGTATTCGGAATTTAATGTTGCCGGTAGGGATTCTAAATAGTATAGGTCGAAATTTCTGGGATCTACAATAGGGACATCGAGAAAGTAGACTATTTCGTCTGTTCCGATAAAGCATTGGACTTTTATGTGGGATTTAATTTCGAATAGGTCTTTTCCGGTATGGTTCAGGAACCTAGGGCCATAGAATACCGTGAGGCGGTCTAATTCGTCTAACAAAAGTTCTGAGCTCAGGATACTTGGATGTAATTTACCCAATTCACAGAAGGTGAGTGACGTCTCTATGTCCTGAATAACGTTTACTAGTAGTTGTAGTGAAATTTGGCAATGTTCCAGGAAGTCATTCAAGGCACGAATGTGTGTTTGTTCCCCTACTTTCATGTCTCGAAGGAATTCAAACTCTTTCTGGATCTGAAGGTTGTTATGATTGATGATGTCCATAGTTTTGTTAAAATTTTCGGCAAAAGCTTGATTCACCGAATACTGGGAGTTTAGTTGGTCCTGTAAGTTTTCTTGATTTCGTTGTAAATGGTTTATTATGTTATCGTAGCGTTCGCTATCCTTCGCGTCTAGGTTTCCCGTGACAAATTTGAGCCTAACCCGTCGACTAGTCCTCTTTTTGATCTCTTTGTTCGTTGGTTGCCGATCTTAAAGTTTTGTATTTTAGAGTCAATCACTTCGAAGGTATGGTTTATAGTTGTGGTGAACATATCAGTGCGTTCTATGTATGTAGTCTGGGAGTCTATAACGGAAGTGAACACTTGTTGATACTGAGTGCGAAGGGAATTGATTTTTGAAATTAAAGCACTGAGGTCGTAATAGTGAGTGATGGTATGATAACCTTCCACTATTTTGGCCGGTCTAAGGAGTACTGGGAGAAGTCCAGGGTTCAATGTGACGTTGACTAATTCTAGTCCTGAGGCGGAGGAGAGGAGGATCAGGATCCTGTAACAATGTCAAAACAGGGAATTCCTGAGGATTTCTGTACACATCTGTTCTCGGAGGTATGGTATGTCAGTTTGGGAGAAAGTAGGGTTCCTATTGCTCGTTATTGCTTTGGCAAACTGGCAGACGAAAACACCACAATCGTCTGAGTTCGATTGTTGTGGGATTGTTAGCAAGTGGATTGTTTCCCAGTTTTCTGAATCCAGTAGGATTCCCCTTTTTTCGAGGAACTCGAAAGCCAAATATGATTGAATGTTTTCTAGGATTGGGATGGCGTATGCGGCTGCAGTGCCATTTTTTGTACGCGTTTCGGAGAGGGAGTCTAGGTACGTGATCTGTTTACGTTTCGTGTTAATTACCACGAGACTCCAATGATTTGTTTTATGGATTGGTATGATTATTAAATCTTTGCTGAATATGTCTGACCTACGAGTAAAGTGTCTTACTCGGTCATAACCGTGTGCTTCTAACATAGGGTAGAGGAAAGAGTTAAAACAGAAGGTCGAGGGAAATGTCTTGTGGTTTCTATTCCTTTCGTCTATCAACTCCATATAGAAGTTCATAATCATGTCGTCTATCCAGTTTCCGGGTTTTAGTGTCAGTAAGTTTTCCCTAGTTAGTTCGAGTCCGTATTTATGTGTTAAAGTTTCTGAGGACGGTAGTTCGGTATTCCATGCGTTTTGGACTTTGGTCTCATAGAATTTCCTGGGTGGTTTTACGTTGGTTAAGTGAGCCTTCTCTTTGGTGTTATGATGACGTGGGTGAATTTGTACTGTTTTCATAGCCGGGTCTATTTCTTTAACTTCTTCTTTATTATATTTAGGTTTAGTCTTGCTTTGTCGTTGGATGGTTTTAATAAAAATTTCGTCAGGGATTTCAGGGGGGTCTATTCGATTCACGTTTTTTTCGTCAGCTACTTTTTCCTTTTGTTCCTGGAGTTTTTCGGACACTTGTGCGTATAAGGCTTTTACTCTTTCTTTATGTCGGTCTAAATAGTCATGTGCCATCGCTTTTTCGATATCCATTTCTAGGAGAGAGCGGTTATTCACGTGCCCGTATAGGAGTTCGAACGGTGTTAATTTTGACGCGGAGTGGATCGAATTATTGTAGGCAATGATTGCATAATTGACTTTATGGCATGTGGTACAAGTTTTGAATTCTTCCCTATTGGTTAGTAATCGCACGTGTTCTATGAGAGTGGAATGAAATCTTTCAGCGATACCATTGGATTCCGGGTGTTGCGAGGATATGAAGTGAATGTTTATTTTATGGAGGGCCATCAATTCTTTCACTAATGAATTTTGAAATTCGGTTCCATTGTCCGAAATAATTTTGTTCGGGATCCCATGGTGGGCAAAGAACTTCATTAGTCCGTTAACTATTTCAACGCCGGTGGAAGAAGAGATAGGGTATGCTTGCGCGTATTTGGAAAATGGACAAATTATCGTTAGGAACTTAGAGTTTTCTATGGTGAATTTGTCTATATGTAGTGTCTCTAAAGGTCGGACAGCTGTAGGAGTGATGTTGTATTTAATTTTGAGCGGAGATCTTTCGTATTTGCATTTTAGACACAATTCGCAGTTGTTGATGAATTTTTGAATAGCGATCTTCAAATTCGGCCAATAATATTCCCTTTTTAATTTTTCGTATGTTTCGTCTATGCCGCGATGGTTTGTAACTCCATCATGATATTTGGAAATTAGATCTGTTTGTTCTTTTTCCGATTGGATGTCGATCAAGCGTTTGGAGTATTTAGTGAGGTTTATTTCTGAGTGGGTGAAATGAGTTGCAATGACTTTAGCAAATTTTTCGTATACCTCGGTTTCGAAATAAATGCCATATTTTACCCTAGGGTGGATGTATTCTTTGGTGAATTTTATTACATCGTTTTCAAACTCTTGATCATTTACTTTGACGAGCATGCGAGTTTTGTTTCCAAAAAGGGTCGTAAGTTTAACCATGTCGGGGACAGGGTGGTTAACTACTGTGAGTATTATCTGGTTCGAAGAAATGTTGATTGGCTGATCGCGAATGGGTATATTGACAACTGTATTCCCTAAAAAGTTGGAGTGGACTGTGTGTCTAGATGAGGTTTCGTCAGTCACCCCTTCCTCCCCAGGATCGGCGTGTGCGACCACAGAGTCGGCGTCGTCGTTAGAGGTAAGGTCCAGTTGTTTGCCTAAAAGTTGGGTAAGTTGGTCACAGTGTAGGGTATGTAAGTTCGGTTGGTTTTCTATTTTGACTCTGGATAGTGCATCTGCGTTTGTGTTGAGGGCTCCTTTTTTGTAAATTATGTCAAAGTCGTATGCTTGTAATTTCGTTTTCCATGCGAACAATCGTGAACCAGGTTCTTTATGGTTGAAGAGCCATTGTAACGGGTGGTGATCAGAAAAAATAGTGAATTTCCTACCATATAAGTAGGGGCGGAAGTAACCTACAGCCCATACGATGGCGAGTAGCTCTTTCTCAATTGTGCTATATTTTTGTTCGGATTGGTTTAACGTCCGGCTCGCGTAAGCTACCGGTAGATCGGAGTTATCTGAAATTTGGCTTAAAACTGCCCCCAAAGCTACGTTGCTGGCGTCAGTAGTGAGCCTGAAGGGCTTCGAGAAATCTGGGTATTGAAGGATTGGGTCATTGCTTAGGAGGTCTTTGCAAGTTTTGAAGCATTGTCGATACTCAGGGTCCGTGATGTCTATGAGAGCGTCTTTTTTGAGACATTTAGTCATGGGTTTCGTTAATTTTGCGAAGTCTTTGATGAATTTTCGGTAGTACCCTAACAGTCCTAAGAATCCCTTGATTTCTTTTGTAGTTTTTGGAATGGGATAATTTTTTATTGCTTTAATTTTGTCTGGGTTTGGTTTTACTCCGTCTGGTGTGACTACGTGACCTAGGTAACAAACTTCTCTTCTCAAAAAGTCGGTTTTATCTAGTTGTACCTTGAGGTTAGCAGATCGAAGGCGTTTAAAGACTGATTCTAAACGGTGTACGTGTTCCTGTAGGCTAGTGCTAAATACTATAATGTCGTCCAAATATACGCAACAGTATTCATTTGCGATACCACGTAGTATATTGTCCATCACGCGTTGGAATGTACTAGGTGCGTTCTTTAACCCAAAGGGGACGCGTGTCCACTCCAAATGACGTGTGGGGGTGCTGAAGGCTGTTTTGCTGATGCTATTGGGATCCATTTCTATTTGGTGAAAGGAAGATTTTAAGTCAATTGTACTGAAATATTGGCATCTTCCCAACTTGTCTAATAGTTCCGAAATTTGGGGAAGAGGGTATTTATCTTCTATTGTTTTTTCGTTTAGTTTACGATAATCTACAACGATTCGAAACTTTTGCTTTCCACTGCTGTCTTGTTTTTTTGGGACTATCCAGATAGGGGCATTCCAAGGGCTTTGAGAGTTTCGAACGATCCCTTGTTGGAGAAGTTCTTCCATTTGTTTGTCGAGTTCGTTCAAATGTACCTCAGGGAATCTATAATTTTTTGTGTAGACTGGTATTTCGTCAGTAGTGCGAATGACGTGCTTGACGTTGTTGGTGAAACTAAGGGGGGTGCCTTCTTGATGAAAAATATCTGCGTATTTGGTGACTAATTTGGATATCGCGAGTTTTTCTTCCTCGTTCATGTGGTCGAGGCGAAGTTGGCCTAAATCAAATTTGAATGTTGATTTTTCGAAGTGGTTTAAGTTTGAGTTTGAGACGGGTTTTTGGGTTTGTAAGTCAGTAGTTTGAGGGTCGATCTCTTCGGCTAATATGGGGGTAGCCTGCGTGAATTGGTAGGGGTTTTCGCCGGAATTCAATACTTGGACGTAAGCATCATAATTTTTAACTTTAACCAAGCATTGGGGGATTTCTACGGGTCCTATCTTTTGGTAGGGGATGATCGCATCTCCATTTTCAATGTTATTGAGTACCAGTTTGACCTGTTGGACACTCCTACTGTCAATGGTGTAAGTCTCAGTGATGTCTAAATTTAGATATTGTAACGGGAGGTTTACATGAGGGGTTTGGAATACTTTATTTCTGATGCTTATATCGGCTTTTATAAATTCTAGGTTATCAATGCCGATCAGGAGATCGAATCTAGAATGGAATGGGAATAGTCGGAATTTTAGGTTTAAACCCTTTTCTCGAAGGAGTTCGTCGCACGGGACCATGGCACTTGAAGTGACCAAGGAGGTTCCGTGGACAGTCGTAACGGAAAAAGGTTCATCATTTGTTTTGATAGGGAAGTATTTTTCTGCTATTAACGGGTTGACAAAACTGGCCGAGCTCCCTGTGTCTACGAGGATTTTTAAGTTTAATTTAGGCAATATGATATAGGGGAGCTTGTTGATCGGCTTAAAGTTTAGGTTCATGAGGTTGCAGGCGGTGGTTGGAGGCAAGGGTCCTCTAAAAAAGGAGTTTCGTCCTTTTGACTTTGGGGATTTTCCGTAGATTGGTCTGGCCACTCATATGCGTCATAGTATAGGTCGTTTTGGTAGTTCGAGTCATGATAGTTATTAAGTTCGTCAATCGTTTGGTCGTTTTGGTAATTTGAGTCGTAATAACCGTAGGCTTCGTCATTTATTTGGTTCGTTTCTTCGGTTTGTAAATTGTGAAAATTTGGATTCTGATTCGGATTTGTTGTCTGCCACGACATTGGTTTCCAATCCCTTTGAGTGTTTTGGGAAGATTTCTGATTATTTGGAGGGTTTCTTTGGTAGGTTGGCCTATTTTGGTAGCCGTTTCTTTGTAGGTTTGAAGGGGTTTGTTGAGGATTTGGTTGTCTAGGCGGGCCAGACCATTGAGGTGGAGGATTTGGCTGCCTAGGTGGGCCGGACCATTGAGGTGGAGCTAGGCTTTGTAGTAGTCTATAAGATCTCGCAACAGGTGTTTGAGACCAATATGCAGGGTTCTGCCTAGGGGGCCCGTAAAGACGGTGCGGGGGCGGAACTCTGTATTGAGGAGCTTGGTTTTGCCTGAGGGGAGCATTTTGTTTTGGACGAGAGTTTGATGGTAACAACTGGTAATCGTTCGTCATCCATCCAAGTGCCTCATTCAGGTCCTTTGGTTGTCGAGTCCTCAACAGGCTTCCTAGTGGTTCTCTAAGATGTAATAGGAAACATCTTAGCGCGAGTTGTGTATGATGTTTAATTATGTTGTCGGCCTCATCTGGTTCGTGGATGTTGGCATACGCGGTTATTTTGTTTAATGCTTCCGTTATCCTATGGTGGAACTTGAACGGATCTTCGTGTTCTCCCTGTCTCATATTTGAGAGGTCTAAATTCATGGAGAACACATCTCGTTTATCGGAAAAGGCATTGATCAACGCGTCTTTGATTTGTTTGTATGTCGTGATATTTCCCGAGTTTATTGCACTTGAAGCTGGGGGTTGGATTTTGGCTTTGATGGCATGTAAGATCATCCTATTTTGGAAGTCTCCTACGTCGTTATAATTGAAAAATCTGTCGTTCAGTTCTTGTGTTACGAGTAGGAAATCATTCAACGTTTCCGGATCTCCTTTAAACACTGGAATGAGTTCCATGTGTTCTTTCTTGAATGTTGGGACTTCGGTGACTTCGGGTTTCCTATTTGGTACGCGTGCGCCTCCCAATCTCATCAGTTCGAGGGCGCCTGTAGCTTCATTTAGTGCGGCTTCTAGTCTAAGTTGTGTCGCGTTTTGTTCTCGGATTATTTGTTGGGTTGCTTCTAACAAGTGATTAAATTGGGTATTTTGCGCCATCAATTCGGAATTTTGCGCGATTAGGTCTTCAATTTTGGGTTTGCCCCCGGTGGCTCCAGTATCGAAGGACATGTCGATGTTTTCGGGTACGAGGTTTTCGGGGATAGTAGAAAGGTATTGGGGCCGGGTTTGATCTCTGAGAAGGATCCCTAGGCGATTTGATAGCCTATCGGCCACAAAACGTTTTAGTTCTTTGGGAATTTTGATTGTCTTAGGACGTGCTTACGGGGTCAAACCTAATCTGACCTGTACAGTGCCGAGTTATAGAAAAAGATACAAAAATACAGCTGAAAACAAGATTAAAATTCAAAAGATTAAAATTCCTTAAAATTATCTTAATTAAGAATGGTGTCTTCGAGAAGAATGCAGAGGTGGAGAGAGTTTAAAGGGACGACGGCCGTCAAATCGGCGAGTGGTCTTCAAGGTTGAGCTTATCTGCAGCTCGGGAGCGATAAAAGTTTCTAATCTGAGATCTACGTCCTGTGCGTGGGCAGATCTCCGATGAGGTGTCGTTTTATCAAATGAAGAGTGGACGTCTATATATTCTGAAGTTTAATTCTGAAGTTTTTCCCGGTCAGATGTTCGTTCTTTACGGGTTTCAAAACTTTTAACAGAATTTTTGAAAGCTTCTTGGAAGTGAAGGAAGTCGTATATTTGAAGTGTGTTTTAAGTGAAGTGGGCTTAAGAATGGGTGAGTATCTGCCGAATATGCTTTTCGGTGGAACGTACTCGTATTATAAAAATATTGCGCAGTGTTTTACTTACAGCGGGATGCCCATGTCCATGTAAGGAGTCCAGTTCCGTTGATTTCCGTCGTGTGTAATCCCAATCAGACACTGTTTCACAGAAGGTTCTCGGTTTTTCTTCGCGTGTACGGAGCAAAGAAAAAACCACGTCTTTCCGACAAGCGCCAATTAAATAACGGTCGTTGAGATTTGAGTTTTTAAAAACCACTTTAATTCACTTTTTACAAGATAAGAGAGACGATGCACTGCGCGATGTTTATGCGGGGACGTACGGGCGGAGACTGAACTGCCGAGGCTGATGGCCGCGGGCTTATATAGGGATTGGCTGCTGCGTCAGCTCGTTATTACCCAAGGGTTGGGGCGTCGTATGTAACTTACATGAATACCAACAGACTCATCATTGAATGACAACTGACCGCAGCCTTAAATTGCATTCTAGTCTCAACATGTTCCACGTTAGAAGGTTAAAAAGCGACGAAAGGGAGAAAGAAAGCGGGTCGGGAAATGAAGATGTTTTATGGAAGAAAATTGTCATTTCTCAAGAGCCGCACGATATAACCTAAGTTGTTAGACGCCAGTTTACTGAACAATGCAAAACGGGCCTTCGAGAGCAAGGATCCCGTTCCACTCAACAGGTCTCCACAACAAGAATGGCCAGAAACTCTATGGTTTTTTTCTTCATCTTTCTACAGCCCGGAAGTCGAGAAAAAACTAGTTTCCCAGCGACGATCCGTAAGGAAAGTAGTACGCCAGAAGAAAGACATGAAGAAAAAACTTGCAATCTGCAGAAAAATGAGTGAGTCATCTAAGAGAGATGGAAGTACGCAACTGGGACATCATTATCGTCATATAAAGTATATTGTATATTTTAGCAAATTATCATAGAAAATAAAACTATTGCAATAGATCCGAAAATTTTAAACTGGAAATTTTTGACATTTTATTAAACTGAAATCCGTTTTGGGGCATTCTGAAACAAATCCTCGAGTTTCAAGACATTATATAAACACATTAACAAACAAGATTGTCAAAAAACTCACACAAACACACGCACGCGCGTCTTTCAGGATAATAACTCTTTCTAGGATTGAAATGAGATTTCCAGATGAAAGGATGAGTTCGTTGGCCAGCTCTTTTTAAGCCAATCAAATTGCTCAAGTTTCAAAACATTTGCTTACAAAAATCACTGTTGGCTAAAATCGTATGATTAAGAAACCGTTAAACCAAACGGTTTTTTTTTCCTATACCACTCAACAAGTTTAATTGATCGGCCTAACGATAATACCAAGTTTGGCTATAGGTATACTTGAAAAATAAATTAGGTACTTACATCCCGAATGTACAACTCCATTACACGTAACAATAGGGTAAATTCTATTTGTATACCCCACAGACGCCTATAAAATTGTGTTGGGTCGTGAGGGGGTTGTCAGCAGTATAGTACGTGTACATTGTCATCCAAATGATAAATGTGATTAACCTTATTGACATTGAACAAGTACCCTGGAAATACAACCAGTCTAACATAACATTCCTACAACGTTCACAATATTTCGCTAACGTTTCATGCGACCAGCCAAAAAGCCCGTGTCGAATATTGATCCAAGGGCATAAAATTATTTAGGTGTCAGTCCTGGAGCTAAACCGCAAAACCAGCAACCAAAATTGATCATGAAGCTCTGAAACGTAAAAAGCAAGTGGAATTTTTTAATTTTTGATGGCAAAACTTTAGTAGAACACAAAGCGTCCCTAACTTCGGTAGTGAGGAAGCAAAAGGAAATAAAAGTCCTCCAAACAATAATTCGGGAAGGGAAGGACCCAATAAACAGTTGAGCGGGTGCTGTGCCGCATTGGCGTTTGTTTCGGGATTTTGCAGTTTTAAAACTCGAAAAGCAATAGATGATGAAACCGTTGCCTACAGGTACACAGTCGCAGACCTAGTAAGTACACTAGGAATACATTCTTTCTTCTGGCCAACATGCCAGAAACAACAGAAACAACACGCATAAAACACAATTAAACATTACCAAAATTAGTATTGTTTCTAATGTTAGGAAATTTTCAAAGACTATTGCAATAGATCCATAAATTTTAAAATAAACATTTAATTTAAAAAGTAATTAAAGTTGAAATCCATTTTGTGGCATATATGGCACTTGCACAAACGTGCGCAATTGACATCAACTTCGTTTCGGGAACCCTAATTTTTTTGTTGGATATTCGAACTCTACGTGAAATTTCATGCAATAATTACCCATCACTCAATTTTTTAGAGCGCGTAAAAGGGCGCAATTCCGCTTTAAAAGTGCAAAAACCATATAACACATGATTTTGGGGGTTTTTTTTTTTTTTTTTAACAGAAACTTGCAATGATGTTCAATAATTGATATTTGCTACACCAACGTAGGAAAACACCACCAGAAATCTACAAAAATCTACCAGAATTGTACTTTCTTACACACTTCCACACAGCATGCATACTAATACGAATACATTCCGAAAGAAAGGATGAGTTCGTTGGATAGCACTTTTCGAGCACAATAAATTGTTCAACTTCTAAAAAAAAAAAAGTTTAAAAATGGCAAAAGAAGCAAAAAATCGTTACATTTATACTTTGTAGCAGATTTTCCACAGAATTCACTAACAGCGGAAAAGAACTTTAAAAATACATAAATAACATTATGCCGAAGAATGTACTCAATACCTCAAAACGGATTTCAATGAAGAAATTTTCCAAAAATTGTGATTTTAAAAATTTCCGAGCCATTGCAACAGCTTTATTTTCAACGGAAATTCGCTAAAACCTTCTTTTTTTTTTTTTTTTTTTTGTAACGGGTAGAGTATTTCATTGAAGCCAAGTTTACAGAAGAAATGGTGAATTTTCGAATAATGCTGCACCAACCTAAGGAGACTGAATGATGTAACAGTAATTGTTATTATCTTTTCAAGAAATCTTTACCTACGGAAAAAGTAATATTGTTATAGGGCCTTAGTAACTTAGTGACCTTAGTAACTAGTTGATCCTATTGGATCTTAGTAGGCACGTCTCAAACTAAGGGACGCTTACAGTAAAACCGTAAAACGTAACACATCCAGGGTGGCCCCCAAATGGAAATTTTTAATTTCCCTGACTTTTCCTTAACCGAACTTCAGATTTTCCTGACAAGAAATATCAAATTAAAATTTTTTATTGTTTTCTCGTCATTTCATTGTACCTTTAATGCTATATAATTTAAAGAAAAAACAGACTACTTATAGAATCGCTCAAATATCTTAGCAATTTAACCTAAATGTAATACAATTTATAAAAATTCACCCATAAGATCATGCTGCAATAATTTTAGTATGATATTTAGTTTTAAAATTTCATTTTAATTTGTGATCTGAAGCTATTAGTTGAAGTACATTTTTCCTTACATGGATTTCTTAGCTCTGGGGATAATTCAAAATTTTCGTCCGACAGCAAAAAATGTCACGCTTTTTTTCACCTACTACCAATCGTTGCCAGAGAGAGTATAACTTCTTGATTTCCCATCCCACAAAAATCGTTCGTTGGAAAGCTGCTCTGTGAATTTATAACACATGACTCCACATTTCAATGGGCCAATTTCCCCCCCCTTAAACCTCCTGAGAAGTCCTATATTATGTATACAAACTAGTTTTGGGACTCATAATGGATCAATCCACTACTCTGCTGGGTTTTTTCTCCCTAGTTCAATACTCAGTTGTACTTTTGAACAGTTTAATCACAACTCATGATAATTATTTTTGTCATTCGTATAAATCACCTATGAAACAATATGTACCTAGTATGATAAAGTACACTATTGAAGTTTGATTGTTTAGGAGTTATAATATACCTAAAAACGCTTTAAATTATTACACTAAGTTTTCATTTAAAAAGTTCCCTGAAATTTGGTGGTTGTTGCAAAATTCCCTGACGATTCCACGTTTCCCCTTACTTTTCCAGTCGGGGGCCACCCTGCACATCTCAATCTCCGCATTTAAACAAACTGCATGAGGCACTAGCAAAATATGTGGGTGTTGCCAGTTTCCGCAGCAATTGAAAGGATCAGGTAAGGTGTCTGGTAGAATGGGAATGAAAGGGGAGAGCGCAATCTTATCCCACACAGTGACCGAAGCGTGTTGGCCGATCATAGCTTTGGAAAGGCGAGATTATCGAGATGCGCCAATGCAGGGGTAGGTAATGGGAGCTGTTAGACTTCCTGGGCGTCACCGATCATCCGGGTAATGGCCCGGCTGATCGGAAACGCTCCAGGGTGCTCTGTCGGTTGGGCGGGCGCGAGCTCCGTTGAGTAGGACGAGAGAATTCCAACCGACCGCCCAGCACCAGTCGATCTTCAACTCCTAAGGTTTCTGTTTCCAAGAAAAAGTCGACAAAAATAATAAAAAATGAAGCAAATTATTACACAACTGTTTTATATTTCTGAACTAAACAGATCTTCTGCGCAGATCACTGATCTATACCTCTATATACATGTAGTCAGGACACAAAAGTACTTGAGTATTTAAAATAAAAATAAAAATAGAAATAAAATTAAAAAATAAAACCCGAATACGTTTTTTACCTCCATTTCAAATTTTAGCTTCATAGCACGGAAATTAGCTATGGATATCACAAGGGAACGGTAACACTATCCTTTTTGTATACCTATGACTACGTTGTTGAGTATTGTTTTTAATGTAGGATACGTTTTTACATAGACCTTCTTGCCGACAGTTGTCACCTAACAACGTCACGAAAATAGAATGACGTCGTTAGCAGATGATAACTTTAGGCAATAAGGTCTTCCAAAAACGTATTCTACGTAAATAGAGCAGCGCAGTTTCTCTTACGATTCGCATTTAGGTGGAATAAGTTTCTTAAGAGGGGGCCGGACGGACGACTAACTCTCCCCAGCCCTATCTAAATCAATTTTAATTCTCCTTACTCCTAACACCGTAGTCCTGGACCGATTTTGATAATATGTTTTTAAATGTGTACAGAATGATCGTTTCTGCAATTCTCTTTGCCTTCGATGCTTTAAACGTCTTAAAATTTTTTGTAAAAAAGTACGCTGGGACACGCCCATGTCAGCAGCTCCCCCCCCCCCCC